>JAQFZM010000004.1:0-130827 GCA_034695785.1 Galumna obvia
AGAGAGAGAGAGAGAGAGAGAGAGAGAGAGAGAGAGAGAGAGAGAGAGAGAGAGAGAGCTATAATAAACTTTTAATTTCCGTAATAAAAAAGATTTTTTCTTATTCTATGTGAGAATCGGATGAAAAAGTTTGGCTGATTTGTAGTCAACAAATAGTGAAACTCAATAATTATTAAGAAATAAAACATTTTTTCACATTTAAAGTTCGGTTTTTTTGGTTTGAAAACGAAAATTAAATAAGTTTTGATGCCTTTAAACTACTAATTGAATTGATACTAGTATAATTATTCTCTAAAATTGTTATTATACTAATCATTATCTGAAATATTTTTTGAGATCAAATTTTTGATTAGTTAATGGATCTGAAACATTTTTAAATTAACCTTTCTCTTATTTTTTATTTTAGGTAAGAATTCGAAACATTTATTCGTTAGTCTTATGTTTGGTCCGACTTTTGGTTCCAATAGTAAGACGTTTTGTGCATAAATATAATCATTTATTAATGTTTTGCTATAATTTTGATATTAATTTCAAATTTATTTGTAATTATGAATATTTTAATATTTTAAAAGAACCGGATTTTTAAAATTGAAATTTACATTCAATTGAAATGAAAATTATTTTTCAGTGAATGAATGAAAGAATTTAATAGAATTTTTATTTCAAAACTTATTGTTTTACTTTCTTTTCTGTGAGACATGTCTTTCAAATAATTTTATTTCTCGTTTTATCTGAGAGTTATATATAATAGTTGGCCACCCGTTGACTGCTATCCGATTGCATTTTTATAGCCAGTGCTCTGATATACCGGTGCAACAGTGTATGCATCTGAAGGAATATCACTTCGGGGCTCAAATTGCTTTCCAACTGTGCTCTCGGATTCGTGAAGAACTGTGTGAGCAGTTCAGTCACACAAATGGTGGTGATAGAGGGCTGGTATTAGTGGCAGTGCTCTGTCTCTGTCTGACTGTGCAATATATTAAAGTATTGGGAAATCAAAATCGTTAGACAATGAGATATCGAAAGAGAGGGTCTATTCAATGGTGTTATGTGTGAACGCTATTCAATTCGTTAAAAGACTAATAGGAATGGAGTGAAAGAGGGCTTTGAATTAGTGATAGATTGGAATTAGTTGTGAAAACTTAGAGAAGTATTAGAGACCGAACCCACTGTTGAAATGTCTCTCAATTTAAGGCTATATTTAGTCCTCTGTTTATAAGTGATTAGAGATTTGCGAAACAAAACTAATAGAAAATGAGTTTTTGTTTTTCAAACTCGATTAAGTCCTTTAGTTTGTGAGCACCGGTAGAGACAAACAGACGATGAGTAGACTTCATGTTATAACTAAGAGATTCGGAAATTGCATTCAAAAACACTGAGTATTAAAAGATTTCGTCTTCGACTCTATCTCTCAATTTCTACTAAAGGATTATTATTTGTATAACACATGGGTTTTATTTGTGATGAGTGTCTGTTTGTGAGCCCTCCCCCAGTCTATGCCTTTCACTTTCACGCCTTTAATTTAATTTTCTCATTGCTTTCACTGCTCTTTCTATTACTCAAAATCTATTATAATTTCATTTTGCATTCCCTTCGAGTCGATGGTATGTTATATATCAGATCCAATTTATCTCTTACTTAAATAGTAGGTCTGTGCTCTCAAACTCTGCCTACTCTGCATACAATCCCGTCATTTACCTTAAAATTTAGAGAAAAAACTCATTCTTATGAAAACATTAGTTTTACTGAAATATTTGTTTTTTAGGCAACAATCAAATGATTCAATAACTGAAAGCAAATATGCTATACATAGAGGAATAGCACAGAATTAGAGCACTGGTTCTGATTCTGAACTAAACATTAGAGTACAAATTGGCAGATGTTTTTGCTCTTTGTTTTCCTCCTTCTCTATTAACTATAATCACTGGCAAAGTCTTTATTATTATTATTATTACAATATTTTTCATTCTGTGCCGACAAAACACAAGAATATATATAACATAAATTTGTTTTCATTAATTCTGAGCTGTGATTAGATTTCATCGAAATTTTAGATAATATGCATATAAAACATATAAAATAGGATAAAACCAAAGAAATATTTTAAATATACTTTTGTTTACAATAATCTGTAGTCAGAATGTAATCAAGTATTGGATATAATAGCAGTTATTATGACTTATGTTTTCATAACTTATTTTTCTTTTTGTTTTGAGTCGTCTCTTATGAATAGTTAAATGATAACTAAGAAGATATTAAAGTTTGTAATATGAGATACAAAATAGCAGTTTTTGAGTAAAAATATGTTTAATATTCAGTGTATTTCATATATTTGTTTGTTATTCAATACATTACCATTAAATTTGTTAGTTTTTCAAAAATTCCCAGAAGTTTTTAATTACTGAATTATATATTGGTTTTCAAAATGAGTTTTAATCCTTTAATAATTATGAGATTTTTAATAATTTGACACTAATTTTAATATTAATTAATTTGATTCGTCGCTTATAAGTTATAACTTATAACTCAAGAGTTTATTTTTAATAATTTCTTTTTTTTGTTGTAAAATGAGATAATTTTTTAACTTTGCTTTTGAGGCAAATCTAAGGGCCGAACAAACGATAAAATTTAAGTATTAAAAGAAGAAAATAAATAAAAAATAGAAATAATAGTAATTTTTCTCATTTATTATGAGACAAAACAAATTTTATAGCACTTATAGGAATAATAAAAATTAGCCAAATATATATTTAAGCACTTCTTTTCAATACAGAGAAAAGCGTTGTTTGTTAGCGAATTTGATGATTAGGGCTGAGCGCTTAGGCCGGTGCTAACAGGGATAGGTCTTAACGTTTGTTTATTTAAGGAGACTTTAAATGGAAAATGAGGAATAATAACGAGCAGAAAAAGTCTACATTAATAATAAACTATTAACTATTAAGTGGTTTTGGATTTATTAAATCAAAGGAAATATAAATAAAATCCTTTTTTGTATTTATAAGAAAAATAATGAAAATATTTAATAATAATGAGAATCAGGTTATGAATGAATAGAAGGCATAAGAATATTATTTGCAAAAACAATGCCATAGAAAAATGGCATTTCTTATAGCCTATTGATGTGGGCGTTTGGGATGGTATACCCATTAGCTGATAGTCTCTTTTGATATGGTATTTGTTTTATGTGCTTCAAACCCAACCGATGTTAATGTTTGGCTCTTTTGGGGCAAATTTTTTCATCAAAATTATAATACAAAGCGTTATATCTTTGTGTCAGAGAATTAAATTGTTTTCTTCTCTCGGATGTACTCCTTATCTGTTAAATCGTGTTCTGAGTCTTATTTGTTTCTCTCTTTCCTTAATATGGAAGGCAATGGTATATAACTTAAGAAATTTTGTTATGGCTTTGTGTTCGCCATCTTTTATTCAACAGGAATTGACTTTTTTTCTGTACTCTTGTGTTGTGTAGTTCTTAAGGTACAAAACAATAGGTTATACTTTTCCTGTGCGCAGACAATTAGATAGAAAAAAGTATTCATCTATTTTGTGTGAACTACTGTTCTGAGCCACTGGTGCCACAACCGCTACAAATATTTATTGAATATTTTATGTCTTATCCCGTTTTTGAAAGTTTTTTTTTCTAAAAACATGAGTTCTTGGCTTCAGTTGTAGTGAAGTAAATAAGAAATTAAAATTTGTTGGAAAAGGTGTCGAAGAGCTTCGCTGAACAAATGATTTATTTAACGAAATTGTTATCAAATTACTATTTGTGTTAAGCATTTGAAACAAATTTTGCCAAAATTTTGCTAATCTATTCTTGCAATCAGCGGAACAAATGAACCGGAATTGCAATGAATTTCATTCTTTTGCTCATCAATTATATTACATTAAATATACGCCAAAACCCTATTATTGGAATAAACTAGAATTCAAGTCAAGAGTGAAAAATAACTTAAAATTTATTCAATTTTAATGATCGGATTATACGGTGAGAATCGAAGAGATATAAAACACAGATTTCTTCTAATAGTTATCGAAAACTACTGGCAATGGGAACAGAATAACAAATAAAAGATTGCAATTATGTCATTCAATAATCATTAATCTGAGAGAGATTTAAGATTTTTTGATTTTAAATTATTCATTAAAGTTGTTATAAATAATTTTATTTGAAAATCGATACCAAATTTAGAGTTAAGGCTTTGACTGTAAGACTCGTCTATTTTTTCAATGGTATTGCATAACATAAGTGGAGTGTAGAGAGGAGTCGAATAGCATTTTACAGTTGAATGCATTGAGAATAACATTATACCTACTGGTGCTCTGCACTGGTATTTTACACTCTTACATACTACAGCACTGGCATACTATGGCCTCTAATATTGAACAGTTCTGAACAGTTCACTAGAATTTTGTGGATCAATAAAATTCTTTGCATCGATTGCTCACAAAATATCGTTCAACTGATGAACATAAGAGTTGGAGAGGTGTTCAGCACAGCATACAGTATTTGTTTCGGTGCCAAAGCACCGAACCATTTGCCAGAATATTTTGTTTTCTGTATTATTTACAGCATATTTTGTGTCGATATCTCATTAAAAATTTAATAAAATACTATTTTTGCGAAACACTTTTTGAGGCTTTTTTTCAAAAATCTTTTCCTGTCCTTTGAAATGACGTTCAAATTATGAACCAATTTTTGTCCTCAAATTCAAATAATTATTCTTTCAATTAATATGTCATTCAAATGATAATTGGCTTCAATTTTTGTTCAGACAATCGTAACATTGATTACATTAAATCAGATTAAATTTAATTTAGTTTTACATAGAATTTGGTTCGCATTCGAAACACAAATAAATGTTTTATAATTAAATAATTTTCAAACATATTATGTATTATTATTTCAATAATAATGGGCTTAAATGCCAACAAAAAAACCAGTAGTTATTATAACAGAAAATGATTGACTCATTTTTTGTAGCGAAACAAAAGTGAAAACAAGAAAAAAGAATTATTCATATATTAGACGATAGAAAAAAAGTGAATTTTTTGAATTTTGTTCAACAAATGTCTGAACAAAAGGAAATTTAAAAATAAGAAAAGAAAAGGAAGAGAAGGAAAAATCGATTTCTCATGAAAACAGTGAGAATTGGCCGAACACTTTTCCCTTATATGATGGACGGGTAGTATCTGTATATTTGAAAGAGAAAATACAATAATTGTCGGCACATAAGCGAATAAAGTGAGGCATATGAGCACAGAATAATTGGTTGCTTTAAGTTTTGTTTCGCTATCTGTTTGTCTCTCTTTATATTTGACTGACTTTTTTGTTTTCGATGACTGAATGCGAATAAAAGATAAGAAGAATTATATCTATATATCTATAAACAAATCTATAAGTCTTTCACTCTATTCTTAGCGATGATTTCATTTAATAATTTGCAAATGAATGAACACCGACTGCATGACTCCTATGTTCTGTCTTTTTTCCTGAGCTATCATTGAAAAGGAATTCCTTCTTAAGAAATAGTTTTGTCAAATGAAAGATCAAAAACTAAATATTTTTCTCTTTTGTATCGATTTCTTAAGAAAAGCCGAAACGAATATTTTATTATTAACTTAAATGATATTATTTGTGAGCTAATGGCCAAAGGGGTCACCAAAGGTGTCTCTAATTATATCTAATCTTTTTGTTATCAATCTTTTTAGAGGGAAAATCCCTTTGAATTGTAAATAAATATAATATTTATTTAAAATAACTTTTTCTGGGAATACCCTATTGAAAATAATACCTTGCTATCTTTTAAATTTTATTTTGTGTTTGGAAAAAAAATTCTTCAAAAATAAATATAATTTCTTTGTTCTGACATTTTATTCAATAGTTTTGTTTTTTGGTTTCAATTACTTCTTTTTCCTCTGATTTTAGTGATGCGTTTCAATAGAAACGCCCCAACAGTAGACTACATGTCAAGTGTCGGACCATTTCTGACAGTATCTCTGAACTGGTATTGAATTCTTGCGATGATTTACGCTATAAAAAAGTCATAATTAGAGTGCATTCCAAGTGTATATCATCGCAAAAAATTTGAGTAAAGCTTAAGCTTAAGCTCTTTCGGCGAATGAAATACTCTAAGAATGGTTTCGACAAAAAGTTTTATTTGAAACTAAGTATTAAAAAAAGTATAAACTATTTCAGTTTTTATATTATTCTTTCCCAGAAATATAAAATTGGTGTTCAACTGAACCGAAACATTCGAACTTATCTGATATCTGAAGGGAAGCACTCATTGAAATTGTTTCGGAAAAGAAATAAATTTAGTCTCATCTCTACTCTACTCTTTCTTTTGATTAAAAGACCAACAGATAAATCATAGATAAGACAAAAATTAGAGCTTAAAACCACTCATTTTTTAAAGTCATATTAAATGAGAACATATTTTCTTCAAAGAATTTTATGATTTGTTTTTTAAGAAAAACCTCTTTTTTAACCGAAATTATGATTTAAATAATCGATGATTTGTTGACTTTTATGACTCACTTAATGCTTCATTTAATTCATTTATTTTATTATTATATCTATTATTGAATTCTTGTGTACTTAAAACCAGGTCTTTTTGCTGTCGATGCTCTTAAATTGGGTAAACTTTTTATATAATATTTATTATTCACTGAAAAGAGCGAACAAAAACTCATTGAAAGTCAACGCAAAGTATAAATAAAATTACAATTAATTGAAAATCAGAACAAAAATTTATTTGATATAAAGATTGGGTCTAAGGGTGAGGAAAGCCATTCAAAGTTAATTGAAGCCCAACCTAACGAAAAAGTCATCACATTTTCCCTCTTTTGGTCTGTGAATAAGACCTGAAGTCAAACACATGAAGAATATCTTTCTTTTGATTTCTCCTCTCAATTGTCGCTCTGAATGAATGAGTCGAACAAATGAATGCTCAGAACCTGAGGAGAAATGCGAGTAAAATAAGAATTATAGATAAAACAGTGAAGAGAATAGCTATTGGGAATCACATTTTTTATATCCTTTGCTATTATTCTTATTATTAATTTCATACAATTCTCAAATGCAATACTTATAAGTTATATAACGCAATGTTTTCTCTTGACTCTAGTCTTTCAGTTTGATGTAAGGCTTTCCCTTTTGAAAAAAATTATATAGTTTTCCAATTTTTGAATTACTGTTTTCTAATTCTCATTCTGTGTGAAATCCCTTTCCCTGTGATAACACTCCCATAGCTTTCCATCTATTTTCACATAACTCTCTCTTTTGATTAGAGGTTTGATGTGAGCGATGCCCGCATTACTAACTTCTAGTAAAGCCGTTTCTTCCCTGACTATTGAATCGATTTTGAGTAGAGATCAATACCTGAAGCACTGGTATGCGAATGGCAAACATTTTGGAGTAATACTGAGTATTATCAGCAAAATGTGTGTTGCATTCATTGCCGACATTACTTCAAATGCTTAATACATTGATTTTGTATACAATTTCTTCGCTTCAAATATACACATCTCTTAGTCTCACTCTTGAAGTTTGTTCACGTCTTAGACAGTCAATCATTGGAATACATTAACCTATCGTTGCCTTAATTATGATGAGTGCATTTTCCAGACGTCTAAACAATTTATCAGCACTTGATTTGGTCTTATCTCAAGAAATTATTACTTATTTATTTAGTTCTCTATAAGTATTTCTGAACCAAAACTCTAATCGAAATCCAAAAATATTAGATAAATGTCTGGAAAATTGTTCTCTGATTACAACAAAATTAGTGGAAAATGGTTTTGGCGATTCTTCAACAACTGGTTGTGTACTCTTCATTGACACAACTCTTCTAATGAAGAATTATTGGAGTTTAGAAAGACTTTTATTACCACTCAATGAGAGCTGAGATTAAGAAACTGTTGAATAGCGAGAAAATCAATTATTTAAGAGTCTGTATGTGTGCCGTACACTACTCTACACTCCTCTACATTACCGATACTACCATTGCTTAACGTTTCGCTAAGAAATTAAAATAAGACTCTTGAATACTGGACCGAACATACATTCAATAGAAAAGGAAATAATATAATCTTCAGCTCTGGTTATCGAAGTCCTTAGTATTGGCTTCGCTTTTGGGCTCAATATTTCTCTTTTCTATAAGACTTCATGTCTTTAGTCGATATCTAATAACTTGATATCGTTGTCAATTCAATACTATTCTGGTGTTCCAGTGCTGGTCAACAGTGAACTGGAATATAATCTCAGTTTTTATATATAATATTAATTCAGAGGACAAACGCGAACATAACTTTTTCGGTGATCGACGAGAAACGAAATAATCGCTTCTTATATAACATTAGACTCAGAATATGACAATCCGTTTATTACACGACAAGAATGAATGACATGAAAAAAATGGTTTTTTACTTTTCTGTCCAAACGATCGAAATAAGAGAGAAATGCAATTTCCTGATGAAATTAAGTCAAAAATTATATACAATTTCTTGGGCTAAATCTCTTCCTATCCCTAACAGGTATTACAGTTTTCTGAACACTGAAAGTGCTGTTCGTATAATAATATAAGACTTTTATGACTGTGTGTGACATTTCTACACTTTTTTCATCGTTTTGTTTTTCCTGCACTTGCCTTCCCTTTAAGCACAGACTTAAAGGAAAGCATTTTTTTCTGTTTCTCTCTCATTCATTCAATCATTACATTAGTTTCGACAAAATAACGATTTCTCTCTATTATTATTGCATTCAATTCCTTCTATTCTTTGGGTTCTGGACTCGTATCGGGTCTCAGAACTAAACGAATATTTTATTTATATTTTGGAAACATTTGAATATTTCGGTTCATTTATTTGTATGTTATTTGTACTGTAAAGAAGGCATTTCTTTCGATTGCGTTACATAACTGTAGGGCATACAAGAAAAAAAGACCCGTCTTATTATGAAATATCCGAAAAAAATTCAAAAACATTTTAAGTATTGAAAGAAATTTTTTAAAAAACCAAATGATTGGATGTCTAACACAATCTACCGGTGCTTTTCACTCATAAGAATAAGAAGAAGAAAAGTAGTGCTGATCGACAATAAAAAGCACAACAAAATGTGGTGTTTCCTGAACTCTGATCAAAGAATTAAATTCCTCGTTCAGTTTTTATTCACTGGCGAACATTGAATCCTATTTGACCCCCGATTATTAGCTTTTGAATATAAAAATTTTATTATATAATTCTTTGCTCTTTTCATACCTTCCCTTCTTATTGAGGATCAGTCAATAGACATGATATGAATGTTAGACTTCAAGTAATGATTTGCTTTCAATACATAATAGAGTTTCAATAGAATATAACATTTATAATATGGAAGGCTTTTTGGTAGGCCTTTAGAGTAGTGTCTGTAGTGTTGTGTCGGCTTTCACTCTATTATCACAAATATTACTGAAGACATTGTGTTTGTGTATTGAAAATAGAGTTTACTCTCATTATTAATGAATGAAGTCATATATGAAAAGCAATTGAGACTCAAAAGAGAATGAGTAAAGAATTACAGATATTAGGAAAGGCTTTGATGTTTAGGCTTAACATCAATTATCATGCAATGAATGCACTGATAAATTTGGATCAATATTTAGCCCCATATGGGAAATATGACAGCAAACAGACACAAATACCATACAAAACACAAGACTTCTCTTTATTTTTGTTAACTAATTATATATTCGCCGCGATTTTCATTTGTATTCATATTTTTCATTCACTTCATTAGTGAATAACATTAATAATACAAATAATAATTGTTTGCAGAAATCAAATGAATGTTTCATTTGTTGAGAAATTTTTATTTAATGAAATAAAAGAAATATAACTCAATTGCTATGAAATGTATTTATCATTATTTTTAGAGATAAATATATTTAATTATTTGAATCTGAGTTTTTGTTCGGTTTATAACTCGAGTATTTACTTTAGATTTCTGTTATTTGCAATTCATATCATTAGCGGTGGACCACAAAAATAATAATTCATTTTATAGTTTACTATCTTCTCATTCAAAGTCCATTAGTGGACACAAATTTCATTTGTATTTATATATAATTTATGGGGTTTTCTCTCAATTATGTATTTATTGTTACAATATTTGCACTTATTTTTTATTAATAATTTTTTTCTCTCAATTAATGCATGTTTTAGCTCAGGTTCATTAAAATGGATAATTTATAAGTAATCTATGGAGAAGTTGTTCTGTTGATTATCAAATTATTCTGTGCTATCTTTTTCTGGTGGTTTTGTTGTTATATTAATGTTGTCTATTATTATATTGAAGTCTATTATTGTTTGAGTGAAATGTTTAGTCTATTATTCCGGCAGTGGTTCTGATATTGCAATAACTTATGCATTAAAAAGGATTACATTCAAAGAGATTTATTCGTACGATTTGACAGCCATTTGTTCACTGCTCTGACTTCTCGAGTCTTCATTTACAGTCACGACTAGTTTTCAATCAATTCCGATATCTCTGTCCGACTGAATGGCACACAAATAAAGCACTTATGATGTATATATTGAGAAACAGTTTCTCAACATTGAAAGACCATTCCTTTGACGTAAGGAAATGGCAGAGATATGGCCACTGAATTATTTGTTGCCAACACATACTCTCTCTGTATATATATTTCTCAAATAGAGTTTCGGATCAATAGATTTATACATAAGACTGAAGACGAAGAACTTGTGTTGACTGTTATGTGCTCTCAAGTGTATGATAATGTCTAACATGACTGGCAATCACAGGCATACCAGTCCTGTCCATTCGTACTCCTATGTCATCAAACATCGAGTTTCCATTCAATTTATTGAATGAAAAAACAAATACCAATAAATAATATACTTTTTATATCTAAAAATAAACCCAAAAACTAATAGATTTGATTGAAATTGAAATAAAAAATTCCTATCATTTTGTATATATTCGTAAGTCATTCGTAAAAAATAAATATGTCTTCAGAATAGCTCAGAATATGTTGACCGATATATTACAGCAATTTATTCCGAGTCTTTTCATGTGTCTAAAGCCTTAATACTATTCTCTTAAATGACATAAGAAATAGTTGTGCGAAACAATAACAGACAGATATATGAAGAGAGAAGTACTGAGAAGTAAATGTATATCAATTGTAGTTATTTATAAATATATGACATAAATGTCTTCAATTATAGCAGTTTTTCCTCAAAGATGAGTCAAATTGAAATTCTATGAACTAGTCTTTCACCACAAATACTACACAACTCTTTAGTTAACATAATTTGTTTTTTTTATTTAGTTTATGACATATTTCTCATTTTCCTACTCTTTTAAAAGTGAAATAAATAAGCAAATGATTAATCCTTTCAATTAATTACAGCCCAATTTTGCTAGTTCATTTTTATGTTGAATAATTTTCTTCTTATTCAAATAAATATCTTTTGATGTATAGATGAAAAGCCTTTTTTTGTTTATTCATATATTTTTATAGTAATGTTATTCGGGTTATTTCATTAATTATCAGTCGTTTTGTGGAGTAAACTCTTTTATATTGAAATAAATTATTTGTTGAATGAATCAAATGAATGAATCGCTAATTAATTAATCCCTTAATAATAAATATAAGCAAAATGTGAGACATTATATAACTTTTTTTATTAACTTTTCTTTTCACTGAAATATTTGACTTATGTTTGAGAAACAAAATTATCAAATAATTAACTTTAAGTTTTGTAACTAAAGAAAAAACGCATTAATTATAATAAACTGATAAGATTTAAATGATTTAGAATAAAATATGATATTATTTTTATTTTTTAACAAGATTATATATGAAAATAATTTCTAGTATTTTCTTTTTATGTTAAAAAACACAATAAAATACTTTCTTTTGTATAAAAAATATTGATTTTATTTAAACATACTTTTTAACAGAAAATCATTTAATTTCTAGTGAATGAAAATGAATTACCAAGTTGAAATTCTTTGTTATAAAATAAAAAGTTGTTATTGTAGTTATTATTTTCTATTAAAAGCAGAGCCTTTTCTGTTATTCATTTTATATTACATCGAATTTTTGTTAGTCTATTGTATTCAGTCGTTAACTTTATATTAGTTTAGTTTTTGTTTGTTTTGCTTTTGATTTTTTACTCATTTTTTCTTATTTATGAACTAAAATGAAAGCATTGAAGGAATTGAAGAGAAGTTTGATTTCAAAAATTACTTCTTATAATATGATATCCAATATATTGTGTGTAAACGAGTTTTTCTCTTCACTCAAAGGATATCTAATAATAAGTAGAGTTTATTTGAGAAGAAGTAAACGAAGGAATTCCATAAACTTTCTTATCGTGTTTTCTCTTCAATATTTGGCTATTATTTCGTCGAGAAATTCATTTTTCAATTTATTATTTGAGAAAAATGAGAGAAATTTCTTGATTTTTACTGTGTTTTCATTGAACTTTTCTAGTGATCGAACAGTCCTTTTCATTTGGAGGGTATATGTGTTCAATAGACAAGTGCTGATTCGCAAAACCAGACCTGACTCCTTTAGAAAATTATCTACGAAAAAATGAAAGAAGTGCTTTGCTTTGGGTTTGTGAGCGATCAGAAACCAGTCTTTTAGCATGTTTTTAGACCTGTGCCGGTAGAACCAGAGCTCACCAGACAATAGCAGGTGATAAGCACTGGCTTCTTATGGTTAGTCTTTTTCAGACATGATTTCCAATCCTTAGGTATACACTTGACTCAAACGTCTAATTTTTTTGTGTTTTTAGAGTCAAATTTCTTAAATAATATACACTTTTAAAGAAAAGGCACTAAAAATAGTCGATAGAAAAGTTGAGAAATATTTAAACCAAAAATATTTGACAACAAATATATCCATAAATTCATACAAATATTGATTAGTAGTATATATATATGCAGTAGTTTTCTCCTCCTCTTCAAAATGCTCTTCAAATATGTATTGTATGGCAAAAATTCAGTATATTTTGCAGTGATTTTCATAATTAAATATTCATTGAATTTTATGATATGATATGACAGTTATATAACAGTTTTAGAACTAAATTTTAGGCTCAAAATATTCAATATTTTATTCAGAAACGTATCTAAATTTAAATGAATGTTAAACTAAATTATAGTTTAAATTCTTTTAACTAAAAAATATGTTTGTTTTCTGACATTAAGTTTGCCGTCAAAAAAGTTTTTTATGTTTTATTGGAAGACAAATTCCTGGTAAATATTTCTTGGAAATATAGCTCCCAGCACTTTGTCCATGGGCTTTCATAGCTTATATAAATATATAAATGAATGTATGTATATATGTATGTATAAGAATGAATGACTCTTCATATCATGTCTACTAATGAGTGAGTGACTGATGCCTGCAGTGAAAAATGTGTTTTTCACAAAATGTTGTTCACTTCAGTGTTTAATATATAATATATTTATACACAGTTTATACATAAATATGAAATATAAGTGAGTAAGTTTATCTTTGTATTTATTATGATTATAACAAACAAAACTCTTGAGAATCAAAATTTGCCAAAAGTTTTGCAAAAATTTATTACAATTCGAAATGAATTCATTAAACAAACTTTTATAGTATATAATAAAAGATGTTTTATTAGAGAAACAAATTTTCTTTTGCTTTGATTTAAATATCCTTTGATAAACACATGACTAGATCATTTCTCAACAATGATAAACTAGTAGTTTCTTTATGATGTGCTCAATGTCTCATATTTCTCATCCCTTTCACTGATGTTTTTTTTCAGAATTAATTTTCAATAATTTTTTGTTTTTGTCGTTAAAGTTATATAAGAAATGAATCTCTTATTACACTTTCAATGAGAGTCCAAAATCGAGGACTTCTTCAGTTGATGTCTGAGGCGATCATCAATTTATTGGTATCTTTCAAAACATTGCACAGCATTACACTCTTGCCTCAGAATTATAGAGACTCCCTGTCCTCTCTTCCCTCATGAATAAATGTGATTTGACGTATTGCTGAAGTGAAACCCCCGCCAAATCTCGAATATTTTTCTAAATATTCTGTTCCCTCCACTCATATTAGTCTTCATTCGCCACTCCATTAAGAGTTGACTCAAATATACTCAAAAGAACGAAAGAACTGTATATCAAATCAGATGCTTATTATGGAAATCAAATAAAAATCAACAAAATTTAAATGCAGTATTATTCTGTGCTCAGTATTTGACTGCAACTGTGGGTCCACTTCTTTGACAGTCAGTGAATTATTGGACTGAAAGCAAAATTCTTGCGAAATAAAAATCTTCTTATATTATATAAATTGTGACTCAAGAAAAACAGACTAATCCTTAAGACTACCTCTACTTTAGGTAAAGATAATAATTAATCCATAACTGATGACTGGCCTGTTGTGAGTGTGACACACGAACGCTCAGCACAGGTATTATATAACCATCGAGATAGCCCAGAGGCCGGATTTGCATTGGGGTTAGCACTTGGGGTTTGCACAGGGGTTTGAACTGACGTTTTTTCCTCTCATATGACCATTGAGTGGAGCGAAGAGACGAAAATCATTTATATTTTTCTCTTTTATTTTTGCGGTGAATTTATTTGAGATTTCATTAATTCATTTAAGAAATTTCTCGAGTCTTCAGTTCTTATAATAAATAAGTTTTTGTTTCTCATGACTTCGAAGAGACACAAATTTATTGTTTTTAATTTAAATACTGAATGATATTTATTATAGGAATTCTTGTTTTCAAATTTAATTTCCAAATAGACTTCGAATATTTCTTATCAATTGTTTTGTTTTTATTAATGTCTTAAATCACATAAGAATTTATTTTTATGGAGACGTTTAGCCATTAGTAAATAATTTCTTCCATTATTTCTATCATTTCTATATTTCTTTTTCTGTGATATCTATTGATTTGAAACACTGGGAGGTATTCTTCTGCTCTTTTTTTCAGTTATTCTTATCTTTTACGTCAAAATACAGTATTTTACTAATGATTTTGGAGTTTCAGTCAAAATATTGTGAGCAGTGATACCAAAGTTCAATCTCTCAAAGAGACCAAAAGAGACAAATATTTTCTTCTTTCTCTGAGAAACACTTTCTTTTCGACTTCAAAATGATTTACTGGTCTTCCCTTAAGAGAAATTTTCTTCGGAAAAAATGTCATTTTTTGTCAAAATTGGTCCAAAATTATGAGTTTTGGAGAAACGCTATATATTTATAAATCTTATTTCACAAATAATATTTGATTCAATTGTATTTTGTGTTTGCTTTGGTTTATAACTTATATAATATAAGTTATATTTCACTGAATTTCTTTGACTTTTGAAGTTATTTATAGCTAAAATCAAAGGATTTATAAAATGGTTCCGTTTTGTGACCTTTTCTCAAAAGATTAAATTTTATGGTTTCAGAAATTATTAAAAATGTTTGTCTCTCTATTTGACTCTCATTTTATTAGTTGTTCTTTAATTTCATTTAAAAGTATTTATGATTTTCTTTAAATTCAAACTCAAATCCTTATCAGTGAAGACATTCAGGGATGAGAAGTGAAGAAAAGTAAAGAGAAATTTGCAATATTTTAAGACATATCTTATAATTGAAGTCATTATGAATTTTATTACAGAAATATAAAACTAATATTTAAAACTCATTAAAAGGCGAAAACTTTAGTCGTTTTCTAAGAGAAAATCTCTTATTTTTCTTTAAAATTGAGTTCTTATTTGAGTTTTGGAGGTTTAATATAAAAGTTTAATGCATTTCGACCTTAAATTAAAAGTTTTGCCAAAAAATTTCTTTAAAACATTTCATTAATAAATGAATTTGATTTTCATTAGAATTTGAGGCGAAGAAGAGTTGAGTAGTTTTTTCCCTTTAATTTCCCCTAAAATCTTATTTCTTGAAACATATTTTCTAATCGCTCGAGGATTTTATTCCAGTCAATTTTTACTCAAATGTTTGCTACTTTTTTCACTAATTTTATGCAAAATAAATGCCTAAAACGTTAAATAAAATAAAAAGACAAATAAAGTGAAGTAAACTATTTTAAAGTCATTTCTCTTTTAAGTTTAAACAATATTAGACAGACTTTGACTCAAAAGACATTTATTTTTATTAGATCTCAGTTTTATTAAAACAAAACTATTGTTTGAACTCAACTCTACTATTTTCAAAGCAAAAACATATTCAAAATAATTGGAAATAAATCTTTTATTTCTGACTATAAAAAAGACTAAAACTTTAAATACATTATACATATTCATAGCTATAGATATAATAATAATATATATAATAAAAATATTAATTTTATTATATATTTCAAGTCATATACTATTAATAAAAAGAAAGAATCATCTATTGAAAAATAAAATACAATGCTTTTAATGGTTTCTTCGATGCCATTCATGTAATAATTTTAAGTACTGACAAAACCATGGATTACATAATGAGTGGCATTTATTACAAACAATTTATTGTAGGACTGATTCGCATAAATTTAAATTCAATTTATATATTGAAAACTGTAAACAATTTTATTGTAAACAATAAGTTATAATATTTTCTCGAAAATATTACTTCAATTTAATGGTTTCTTTTCTAATCTAGGAATTGATATTTTATTGTTCTAATGCTATCAAATATCGGAAGTCCTTAGCGATGGTATTTTTTCTGATATTTTTTCCTGAAATATATGTTAATTGATTGAAACATTGGGTTATTTAATGTTTCCTTATATTCGTCACTATATTTATATTAATTGAATTCATTAATGACTTTTCAAATCGAAAACAAATCACTTTTGAATTGAAAAAAAAGTTTTTTTGTGTTATATTTATGCATAAAATCAAATTTTCCCGAAAAACTCATTCATTATTTATCTAAAGTAATTAAATTAAAATAATTAACCTGCTAACTTTTTATTTGAAAAAATAGTTACTCTATTGGACACAACACAAGAGGATTCATTAGATTGGACTCGATATCCTTATGGGCCTCAATCAAGAACGCCAGGGGTATGTCAATGGAGTTGATTTGCATAAATACATATTAAATTTGCCCTTGCTATTTTAGTGGGTAGAAGAGAGCTTTACGAATTTTGAACAAGGCATAAATTGGCGATCATATGTTGTGTGTGATGTGGCCTACAATAATGTAAATAACTGGTTGTGGACCCCTTTCATCGAACGCAAAGATGCCAACAGAATTTATATTGAAATCAAGTTCAGCATGCGAGATTGCAATCTCTTCCCTGGTATGTTTCTTTATTTCTTTCAGTTTTGAAGACTTTTTAAAATCTGTTTATTAATATATAACTAAGTCTTTGAATTAAGTATTGAGTGAAACAATGTTTTCATTAATTGTTTATATTTTTGTAAAATCTGTGGACACAAACTTAACTAAATTATCTCATTTGCAACAAAGGTATGGCTCTCTCGTGTA
This sequence comes from Galumna obvia, assembly GCA_034695785.1. Taxonomy (NCBI): domain Eukaryota; kingdom Metazoa; phylum Arthropoda; class Arachnida; order Sarcoptiformes; family Galumnidae; genus Galumna; species Galumna obvia. The sequence goes on from JAQFZM010000004.1 coordinate 17,490, forward strand.
AAGAGACATTTTCTCTTCTTTATTACGAATATGACGGCAAAGGGGACGGCAGAGATGGCCCTCCCTGGGAACCAGACTCTTATAAATTGATTGACAGAATAGCAGCCGATGAGGGAAGGTTTACATCAAATAGCGAGGTACATTTTAACTGGTTTATCCATTGTTTACATTGGATAACATCTTTCTTATTGACTTCAGGTGATAATCAATACCGAAATCCGTTCGATACCGGTCACCAAAAAGGGTGTTTACTTTGCATTCCGTGACCAAGGTGCTTGTCTTTCCATAATTGCAATTAAGATCTATTATATGGTTTGTCCGGAAATCGCGACAAACTTCGCCACATTCCCGGAGACACCGACTGGTCGTGAATTGACTACTATTGAGACAACGGAAGGCAAGTGTGTGGCCAACGCACAGGAAGTGGAACGACCTCGACTTCTATGCAAAGGAGACGGCAATTGGACTCTGCCTACGGGTGGCTGTAAATGCATGGCTGGATATGAGCCCATTGGACAGTCCTGTCAGGGTTTGTCATCATTTCTCTCATTTATTTCCTTTTGAGATAATATTTTATTTTATTTGAATTCAAATTAATTATCGTTTAATTATATTATCGCTCGAAGTCTGAGTACTTCTTAAGACAATCGATAAGAAAATTAAATATTTTTTTGTTTCATTTAATTTCAAGTTTTTCAGACATTTTCTTAAGATTTATCTCTTTTTTTAGTCGAGTTTTTGCGTAATTAAATTCAAAATTAATTAAATCAGAATAAAATGTTTTCTTTTGATTCTTTATCCCAAACAAAGGGATCCCTTTATCCGTCTATACTTTTGATGAAGTGATGCATAGCTTTCTATTGAAACTTATTTAGACTTTTGGCCACATTTTTTGTATTTAATTTATTTATTAGAAAACAAATCGTTTTGTTTTTAATATAAATTAATATTAATTTAAGGCATTGTTTTTATAAACGAATTGATGTCAGAGTTTAGCTAACAATGATAGCTCTGAATCAGAGGCTCTGATCATAGCTCTGATCATTTTTCTTCATTAATCAGAACCAAACGTTTAATCTATTATAGGAGAGATTAGTTTAGTTGAGTCTGTGCTCCAAAAATAATATTTTGATGATAAATATGGAGAGTCTCTAAAATAAATAATCAATTTTTGCATAAAAATTGAGCCAAAAATCAATTAATTATTGAATATATTTCTCAACGAAATAATTGTTGAGTTGTGTTGCAATCAATCGTTTTAAGTCACGGCTTATACCAAACCATACATTAAGTCCATGTCTTTACTCTTTTATATTTACATTAAAATTAGTTTATTAGTCAATGTTTTTAATATACAATTAAACTTAACTGAACTCAATCTAATTCTGTGCCTCTAATAATAGTGTGTCCGCCCGCGACCTTCAAACCAGTAATCGGTGACGAATTGTGTCGTCCCTGTCCACGACACAGCACAGCCACTTTCCGTGGCTCAACTGAATGCCGTTGTGATGCGGGCTACTATCGGGCCCACAAAGACCCCAAATGGGTTCCCTGTACTCGTAAGTAGTGTTTTTAAAATACCTTTCCTTTAATTAGTGACTAATTTTACTTAAAAAACATTTTCCCAATCAATCAATGATTTTATCACAAGTTTTTAATGAAATGGAATTTTAAAATCAAACAGATTTTAATCGCATTTAAATAGCTTTGACTGTATTTCTCATCCAAACATTCATTAATCAGAATTACATTCAAATTCCACTTTAAGTTCAAAAAAATTAATGCTTTTATTTATCAGATTTCAAATAAATGCTTAATTCAAGTGTTAATTAAAGTTCGAATTCAAGTAATTTTAGTTTTGTTTGTTTTTTATTTTGAATTCAAATTTGAAATAAAGAAACGAAATATCGCTTAAATGGTCGCTCAACTGACTAATGAGGGGAACCTCCGAAACAAGAATATGTGATCAGAATTTAATTATAATTTAATTCATTCGATAATTGTTTTGTGTAAACAGTTTTTATAATTAATGATTAGTTTGTTTGCGAACACAGTTTTCTTTAGTAGTTGTAATAATAAAAAAAAGTAGAAATTAATTGACTAATAGCACAGAATAGGATATTCTTTGCCCTCAGAGACTGAGACACCGATCAAACAATAATTAAAATAATTTTAAATAATTTAATTCGTGGCCCAAATCTATTATTATTTATTCTGAACCAATTCGTTGATATCTCTTATTTAATATAATTAGAGCCGCCGTCAGCGCCACAAAATTTGACCGTCAATTTTGTGGACCAGTCAACTGTTATCTTATGGTGGGCGCCCCCTAAATATGTGGGCGGACGAAACGATACGGTCTATCGTATACAATGTGATGCCTGCGGTACTACTGTTACGTACGTTCCGGCACAGGATAACTTCAATGACACAAAAGTTGTCATTTCGGGTCTCAATCCGGTCACTACATACAAGTTTCTGGTGTACGCCGAAAACGGTGTTTCTGGTTATGATTCGGCACAGTTTGTTGACATCACAGTGACAACAGAGGCGTCAGGTATTCATTGATTTATTACTGAAAATAGTATTTATTGAATGGATATTAGAACCGATGCAGTGATAATATAAAGTATAGTTCCCTCTCTTCTAATGTATCTGACGTTCAATATTTAGTTGGATTGTACTCAAAGTTAACCATAAATTTTAGTTAGGCTTTCCGTTAGTGGCTATTCGTCTGTTGTTCTCATTTAGTATTAGACGACTGATTAGAACAGATAGTGATTGCCTTAAATACGTTTCTCATGTCTATTTCCTCCCCATCCGCACAGGTTATATCTCACTGGTAATAACAGAGGACGGCTCCGGACAGAAATATAATGGTATGTGTATTAGCACTTATATTAGTACTCCATTGATAGCATTTCCCCAAAAATAATTGATATTTATTTTTGTTGTCTCTCTTTATATCTGTATTCCTCTGTTTCTCAAACATTTACTACAAGTCTTTACTTTCAGTTTTTGATTTTTTCCCCAATTTTTTCGTGTATTCCTTCAATTGGTTCACTGGTTTGTCCTGTTCTCAGAGCACAGTTCTGTTCACTCGTGAAGAGCTTTTTTCTGCATTACTATTGATATACAACTAATTACTATTATATCGACATTAGAGGCAATACTCTTAAATTATATGCTTTTTAAAACTCTGGTTTGACTCTTGGTTACACTTTTCCACAAAATCTTGTTTTATTCAATACCTTTAAATGTCTTATTCATCGAAAAATCTTATTGAGACTAATAAGTGGTATCGAAGAACACCATCTCTTTTATAATACGGTGTTTGACATCTCCTTTTGGCCGTCGATACAGTTCTGTTGTTAGCTGTCTGTCTGTGCGCCAGAAATCCGGTGCCAATCAATTGATGCCAAAACTCGAACCTGAAATCAATAATTTTAGGTTTTATTTTGAGGAATAGATCTTAAAATGAATAACTTTTCAAACATTTGGCACTATTTTCAGGTTTTTATTGAATTCTGTGTCAAATTCAGTGATAATAATCTTTGAATAGAATAGAACTGATTATTAGTTTTCGAATAAAAGACATTTCTTTGACAATAAATTTGCGATAATTTTGTTTAAGAAATCAATTGATTTTCGACTAAAAGTATTTTGTTTTCTGAGAGAATCCAAACGAAAATAAATAACTTTTTTGTGTATAAATTCTCTTATTTTTTATATGAACTCAATTTTCAGATATTTATTCAGAATATTTGTGTAAAACATTTTTTCTCTCTTTTCAGTTCTATTTAGTTTTGTTATGAGAAATGCTTTCCCCTATTGTATTGACTACCCTTCCGTTCCTTCCCTACCCCATAGTTATCATATATCATAAGCTATCCGTTGTTTGTATTTCTTTATTTATTCTTCTTATTTACGATTATTCTTCTGGTTCTGTATTGACAGCTATGCCGTCGACGACCATAACTAATGTTAGAGTGATTTCCGTCAAAAGCAGTGAACTGGTGTTGGCCTGGGATCGACCCGACGACCAGTTCTATAATCATATTATCGTATATGAAGTCAAATATTACTCCAATTCTAATGATAAGAATTTTTCGACAATTATTGTAAACAAAGAAAAACACGAAACTGTTGTCACAAATTTGAAACAAAAAACTGAATACACATTTCAAGTGAGAGCGAAGACATCTAATGGTTGGGGAGACTATAGTAAACCCACTTCTAGAACAACGGGACAACTCATTGGAACCACTGGTAATTTATTTTAGTTATTATTATTATTATTATTATTATTATTATTATTATTATTAGAAATTATATTCTTTTCGACCGAATCTTTCCTTTTATTTCGATCTCAATTCGACTTCTCTTATGTTTTAATTGAATTTTGTATTCAAACCTAATTAGAGAAACGTTTAGACTTGAGTTGTAATTATTTGCACTAATTTTGAACTCCTTTTCCACATCTAATTGTGTTTTTGCTTTTGATTTGTCCATCGATTATATCTCTAGTGTTTTGGTCTTCCTTTTGATTTTATTGCCCTTTTCTTAGGCTTTCCTTTGAGTACTGAATTACTCGATTCGTTTAATTGAGTTTTCTTTATATTTGACTTTTACTGACATTATTCTTTGCCGTTCTTCTAATACGACTGTCCTCTTCAATAGCATACATCGCAGGCGAGGATGACTCAGTCCAAGTGCGGATAATCATCGCTGGCATAACCCTCGCAGTCGTGGTTGTGGTGGCTATCGTTGTCATGATTGTGCTCTACATCAGAAGGTATGTCGGCTTCACTTTTATTGAATACTCTGAAACTATTTGTCCTCTAATTGTATGAACAGACTGTTAGCAACGCCTTACAAGTGAGAGGAACTGTCAATTAGTTACCATTTGTATGGTTAAAGTCGTATACGAGACCACTATTTCTATGAATAATTGAATTTTGAATTAGAATTTGATTGAAAATTAGAGTCAATTTCTTCCCATAACTCAGTATTTGATTAGAAGTTAATTATTCTGTTATTGAGTTTAATTTATGTCTAAATTAGGCAAACATTTGTATCCTCTCATTCCTCAGCACTTTGGAGATGAAAATTGAGATTAATTTTCACGAATTATTTGATTCTCTTATTTGGAGATCTGTTTTGATTCGATTAGTCAAAGGAATGCCTTCTTTTCTTTCTTTTTTTGTTACTCAAATTGTTTCAGATATTCTCATTTGCAGTTATATTATGCGAGGAATAGCTGTTCGCCACTGAATTGCTCTTTAATTTAGATTTATTTCATGACTAAATTGCAATCAAAAAAGTGAACACAAAAAAAGGGTTTTGCGCTATAATTACAAAATTGTTTGAATTTCTTTTGAATTCATGTGAGAAAAACCTATCATTGAAGGCATTACTGAATTAAATACTTTTTTTTAGTGTTTTTATGGGAAAATCGATTTCTTTATTCCCTTTTTATTGAATTTGAGTTTAATTTTGAAAATTATCTAAACTTTCAGAAGTGGTGACGATTGCAATAAGAAACAGCCCTCAGATTGTGATACACTCGAATACCGTAATGCCAGTGAAGGCAAGAAATTGGTTCCGGGTCCTATCGTAGATGTGTTGGTGCCATCACCGCGTTTCAACTCTCCATTTTCAGTGACCACTCCATTGTTCACATCTTCCCGTTCTTATGTCGATCCGCACACTTATGAGAACCCGAATCAGGCCGTTCGGGAATTCACAAAAGAGATCGACGCACAACATATCACAATCGAAGCCATTATCGGTGGCGGAGAATTCGGTGACGTCTGTCGCGGAAAACTTAAACTTCCCGGTCGTCCAGAAGTGACGGTTGCCATCAAAACATTGAAACCCACGTCAGCAGAAAAGCCACGCCTCGACTTTCTGACAGAGGCCTCGATTATGGGTCAATTCGATCATCCAAATGTGATATACCTTCAGGGAGTGGTCACCAAAACCAATCCTATTATGATAATCACCGAATATATGGAGCATGGTAGTCTTGACGCATTCCTTCGGGCCAATGATGGAAAGTTCCAGACAGTCCAACTTGTAATGATGTTGAGGGGCATCGCTTATGGTATGCAGTATTTGTCCGAGATGAATTATGTGCACCGGGATCTGGCAGCCAGAAACGTCCTAGTTAATTCAACCCTCGTTTGCAAAATAGCCGACTTCGGTCTGTCCCGTGAGATCGAGAGCGCCACAGAAGGCGCTTATACTACACGCGGCGGTAAAATACCTGTCCGGTGGACAGCACCAGAAGCCATAGCTTTTAGGAAATTCACGTCCGCTTCCGATGTCTGGAGTTTCGGAATTGTCTGTTGGGAAGTAATGTCTTATGGGGAGCGCCCCTATTGGAATTGGTCCAATCAGGACGTCATTAAAGGTATTGAGAAGGGATATCGACTGCCCCCTCCTATGGACTGTCCAGAAATGCTTTACGAAAAGCTTATACTCGAGTGTTGGCAAAAAGATAGGAATCTTAGGCCCACTTTTGCACAAATCGTTAAAATTTTAGACAAATTAATCAAAAGTCCAGAAAATCTGCATAAGATGTGCAAAACGCAAAGGATTATCGTCTGACCGGTTATGACGTCCCCTTTTCATCCATTCATTTGAAAGTATTTTTGTTTCTTTGAGACGAGTAGTCAGTAGTCGTCTATAACTATAAGTCTAACCAAACACTACATCATCGCTGAAGGGATGGCACTAAACAAAACGATTGATGAGCTAATGATCAGTGCATTTGTCCACTGGTTTGACGTATAATAAATATATGACTTTATATATAATATATATAAGAAGTTATGTTTTTTGCGTTGCATTGCTTTTCGACAGTCAGTCCTCGAGAATAAGAAAAGTCAATACAAACATTAGATGTAATATATTGTCATTCATTATAATGATGTTCACTCTTTTCGTGTATTATGTGACTTTCCCCTCTCTTTCCTTTATTTTTGGTAACGCTTTCTCTCCAGAATGTTATGCCTCTCCTCCGCTCTGTCTGTCTGTCAGAGAGGAGTCATTTGGACTCCAAATCCTCGCCTCTCATAACAAATCGCTTTTCATTTCTCACAAATTTTTATTTTGAGTCTAAGAATAAATTTTATTATTCTTTAACTTCAATGAGAAAATAGTTATGAAAAGTTTATAACTCAATGTATATATAAAAGTATGTAATTAATTATAAATGGATTTATTATTCTATTAATTGTTTTCTTCTGAATTTAATTATTATTCTTTGCTTTTAATGATTTTTCAAATGATTTTGTGATTAATTTCTTTCCGATAAGTTTTAATTTTGTATTTATTTAAAAATTGTAAAAAAGTAAAACTTATTCGAAATTTTCTTTTAAGTAATGAAATATTTTACTCATAATTTAGTTTTTAATTTAATTTAATTTAAAATCTTATAATTAATTTTGTTTCTAAACTAAAATTTTAACGATTTTTAAATAAATTTTAATTTATATGAATAGCTTTCAAATCAATTGTAAATAATTTTTATATAAAAAGTTAATCAATGAATAAATAGTTGTCTCCATTTTTAAACCATTTTTCTATTATTTGAATCCATTTCCAACAAATCCGTTCTTTTGAGTCATTTTTTGTTTGACTTTTAAGTTAGGATTGAAAAAAGTAGTAATCAACAATCAACTAGCAATCAAAATATGTATTCTCAATACTATTGCCAAGTTCATTAGAAAATCATACACTTTAATAATCAAATATAGCTAATATTTGACCTTTTCCTTTATACGTTATATCATGATCAAACTTTAAAAAGATACTGACCAATGACTATCAATTATTGCTCATATTTTCAAGCGCGCACTTTGAAAGTTTCAATACTAACTTTTAAGTCACTAAACTATAAATGACTTCTGAAATAAAACTCTCGAATAAATGTATGAAAAGTCAGAGAATAGAAATCAGAGAACTTTTGTTCAAAATTTAATTTTTTTATTGATATTCGAGACTAAAAGTTTTAATTATTTACTTATAAAACGAATCGAGTGGTGCACAGGACTAACACACCGGACAACCAAATAATGTAAATAAACGAAAGTTTCTGAGTTCGAGACCCACTGAATACTATAATTTGTGAAATAAAAATTAAATAAAACTCAAACGAAATCATTCTTTAAATTAAATCCAAAATTTTGAGCCAAAAATTTCTACAAAATATTTTTTCCCGAATCGACGGAAATCTACGGAATTGTCGAAAAGGGGTTCAGTTATTCAAAATTAATGCGTTTTTAGTTTTTTTTGAAATAAAAACAAAAAAATTACTCATTTTATTAAAATGCAAACAAAATTACAAAATAAAAGTGTAATAAAATTAAAAATAAATTATAACTCAATTTTATAGAAAAATTTAAACTCTCTTTTTGTTGACATTCGTCGTCCCATTTGTTTGGAATCAAATCTTTGACTTCTTTTAAGAAATCCTCTAAAGAATAGATTTGATTCTTTGAAAGACAGGAAATGTTGACTGAGTCCAGAGGATTACCACAAAAGAAGGACAGTCTGTAGGGCTTTTCGGTTGTGGTTTCGTTTAAATAATATAATTGTAATTCGTGTCGATTATCAGACAATTTGTATAATTCCAAGAAAACAGTGGCGCCTAAAACACAAAAATCATTCAATAAATATTTCTTCAAATGACTTTCAATTGGTTTTACCAAAAGGTGGAGAAATTCCGTTAAAAGCTCTGAAAGCGCTTAAAAATACTGAGATATAAGAGTCGTGCTAAATGAACAAGGTTATTATTTATAATTTTCAATCTAAGTTTAACTAACCGTCGAATATAAGAATATTTTGTTTTTAAAATTTGGTTTTTTTATCGACTGATCGATATTTTCGGTGATTTCTTTGAGGAGAAGTCCTTTTATTATAATTATAAGAATAAATTAATAGAAATATATTAAGAATTGAAAAATGAATGAATGAATACCGGCTCTCATTTTGTGCTGAAGTCTTGTTGAACAGTCGAAAGTAAAGGCCATATCAGAAAAGAGTCTAAGAGTTTGGTACACACTTTCATTGACCCAATCGGGATGTTTTAGTCCATTGAGTTTATATATTTGTAAAGTACTGAACATATCTCTTAGTTTGTGGTAATCTTTCATTTGTTGTCCACTTTCTCTTTCGATCAAATTTATAATATTCTGCAAAAAAGTATTTAAATTGAGATTAAATTTAATTATATCTAAACCTCATATTTTTCGAATAATTTTCTGACGGTTTTTGATGACATAACTCTTTTGGTTTCCCTCTCAGCCAAAGGACAGATACACTCTGCGGCCAATAACTAAAATCATTATTAGAGTTAAGTTTTTGTTTAGAAGGGACGGACCCCATCGTGTGATATATTCATTGTCCGAATCGGAAAGGGTTGCCATAATTTTCCCAAATTATTGTTCCATTTCCAATGACCGACGGGTGGGTAGAGTCCGGCCAATAGTAATAAAGCACTTTCGAGACACCTCTCCTTTTCTGTGCTTCGGACCGATACCTCTCTGGGATTATCAGTGAGGAAGTGTTTGTATCGTTTCCTTATATACTTTCCGATGGAATACATCCGTTCTTTTCCTTTCTTTAGAATTTTTGAATTCATTAAAAATTATAAATAAATTGTTGGCTAACATTAGTTAACATTCCGATGCCGTCCGACCAATACTTCTTCGTTTCAGAGGTATATGGATTTGTTGGCCAATAATATACTGGTGTTCTGTCTCCGTGTCTATGAATCTGTTCATTAAATAATTTCAATTTTATCACAAAAACTATAAGACTTACGATAAATACTAATTTTAATGTCTTCTTTGGTTCAGAGAAACAAATACTGAATAAAAAAGTAATTAATATTAAATTCTTTAATAAATTTATCATATTTTAGAAAATTAATTAAAAACAAATTTTAAGTTTTATATCAAAAGTTTAAATAAAATGTTTGTCGTTATAAGTATTAAACAAATTCGCGTTCATTTAATAATTAAATTTTAATTTGTTTAAAAAGTTATATAATTATTATTTGATTAATGAAACGAATGCATCGGTTTTTCACAAATCATTTCATAACAAATTGTTACCAATTAATGGGTTTTGAATCCGATCTCAATATTAAATACTATTTTAAAGTTAATACAAACCATTGAAACAATAGTTAACAGTTGTCATACTTCAGAAATTATTGTTTGATTTCCTTCGAGTGATGGCTTCACTTCGAAGTTATTATAAATGCAGAGCTTTTAAAACGTCTTTCCATTGAAAATCTTTATTTAAGACAAACATTTCTGTAAAAGTATTTAAAATTAAAATTAATTTTAATGTTAAACATAAGTTAATACTTCCCGAAGGTTTCTATCACTAAAAGTAACTCATTTTCGAAGTATTTATAGTTAAAAACTATTAGTATTTATTAATTATTATTAAAAATATATTCTTGAAAAAAAATATTTTTCCAAGTTTACTTCAAAACAAATATTCGAACTAAAGATATGTTAAAAAAATTAAATCAAAATCAATTAAATTAATAAATTTAAAGTAAAATTTTAATTTAAAGTTGAGTTAAAAAATATTAAAATGTGATAAAAATGAGTTGTTTTTGAGTATCCAATGATTAATTTCAATACATCTAAAGTAGAGTTTATGAGTAGTGTCGCCAAAATCATAAGTTTAATCCTTTTAACCCGAAGTAATCCATATATTCTTTATGGGTGACATAAGTTTATGGTGCATACAGTATGAACTTTTATCTTTACTTTCTTTATCTGTAATTCTAACTTAATAATCAAACAAATTGTACTTGACAACTGTAAAACTGTACATATATATAATTTTTGAAAAAGGTCATTTTAAAATATTTTGTCCTTTAATCTTAAGGTTTTCAATTTTGTGTTTATAATTCACTGATTTTATTAATAAAAAATTTGGATATTTTTCTAATTAAATAATTTGAGGGACCTAGAGCAATTTAAAGAACAATAAAGATAACAATAAAGTAATTTAAACATTAATATAACAAATTATAATTTCTAAGTGTTTTTTCTATTAATAATATTTCATTAATTAATTCGTGTCTTAAAAATTATAATTTGAGTGAAATTATTGTATTAATTATTCATAAATTAATGAAGACTTTGTCTTTATATTCAATAAATCACATGAAAGCCAATGAAAGCATTCAATTATCGATATAAACGTTTAAATAATGTTTGAATAATTTATAATTCAGGCCTTCATTTGTATTTCAGCACTAAATTAACAAAAATATAGTGTTTTATTTGATAACAATCCGATAATTTGCATAAAACCCTAACAAAACATAGCCTTTCAACCAATTTTCAAATCAGATCTGTTTTTTGAATTAAAGCCAGGAATTGAGAAAAAGATTTCATTGTTGAGTTGGAAAAATCATTTTTTTATTAGAAAAAAAAAGATATTTAATTCATCTTTCAAAATAATTAATCAAATGCTAATTCAATGTTATTTCAATTGAGATTAAGATTTGGTTTTTGATAAAAATCGATGAATAAATTCATTGCAATTAATTTTTTGGTTTGAAATCTAAATTAATTGCAATCAATTTATTAGACGTAAATTTACTTTAAATTCATCTCAAAATAAATCAATACTTTTGGAGGAGTTTAACACTTTTGAAGACCTTTTTTGACAAAATTGAAGGATTTTTTTGCTTTTCTTTTGATTTTGAAATGAATTTCTTTTTTTTATTATAATTTAAATATTGTTTTGAAAAATATTTTCTCATGAAATGAATTTCACAAAATTTATTAATTATTCCGCTATTTATTAATGTATTTAAAGTTTTGACACTTTTATTACATTTTATATCAGTTTTATATCAGTTTTATTCAATGATTTATTTTCTTTTCAAATATTTTGTTGTTTCAAATGTCATTCCATAGGTTTTGTTCAAATCTTTAAATTCTAACCCTTTTCTCATTACATTCATTATATTTATAAAAATAAATAAGAATTTTATATTTAATAAAATTTACTTCAAATCCTCAATGAAATGATTTGCTAAATTGATATTGGTTAAATTGTGATAGATCTTCCAATATTAAAGTGAACACAAATGAAAACAAAACACTAAAGTTTAGTGACTAAACAATAATTTATTTATAGTTTTAGGTTTAAAACTAAATTATTTACACAAAATATAAAAGTTATTCAATATATTTAAGATAATAAATAATACATAATATACAATATATACAATAAAAGTTAAATGATACTTTTTGTGTTTTGCTCATTAACTTGAGTTTTCATGAGGTAATTGTTGGGTTCTATTGGTATTGAGAACTCGTGTTTAGAAATGTAATGATGTAAACGAGCGAAACCTCATTTGAAAAATAATGTGATTCACTCTTTAATTGAATTTATTTAAAATAAAATATTAGAAAAAGCCATTTGTGAGCAATTAATGAGTGATCACTCATTGAATGGATTTTTTAATTTTGAGTAAAGTTTTTCATAGTTTATCCACAAATAATTGATATCTAAATCAATGTTTAGAAATGAAGGATAAATAAAGTTTGATTGAATTCAATGTTAATGGAAGGCTACCAAATGTCAAATGTTTAGATAAGTTAATAATAGAGCTAGGTTCAATCTTAGTATAGGGATGAGTTATTTTATTACTTAAAGTTTGGAGTCTGTAATAGTCTGTGACACTTGACTTTAGGCTAAATTGTATATAAGCTCTTATATTAAAGAAAATATCATTATTTTTATTCTTGTTTTAGTAGTGAAAAGGCTGTCCTTTTTTATTGTTTTAAGAAGTGATAAAACTAACGAAAATGTCTTCATTTAAGTTTATTGTAATAATTATTTTATCTGTGCTCTCATTACCCGCTCTTTTATCTACGGCTGAATCAAATGAATTATATGAGAAGACATCAGAAACTGACTTCGAGAAGATAATGAATGAGGCAGATAGTCGGGGTCTCTCTGTTATCTACAATACAAAGGGCAGAACTCTTCCAATAATTTTTAATCCCGTGTCCAGACTTCTGACAGCCGTTAATCCATCAACAGTTTTAAAAGTGGGATTTTTGTATTCGACCACTTTATACCTCTTGACTTACTTCTTTCCGGCTGCGTTTGGCATCGCTGGTCGGTCAGCCCGAACGGCACCCTTTGATTTCAACTTCGAATACGTACAAAACGCAATCTCTGATTTGACGGAAAGAGCGGCCACTTTTCTCCAAATACCAGAACCTGAGTGTCGTTATCGAGCAGTCTGTGAATCGGCCACTTATATCGCTACTAAAGTTCCATCTATTAATGAATGGGCCAAGAAGGTGTCAGGTGCATTCTTCTTAAACTTGGCCAATCCATATTCAAAGGCCTGGATCAATGGGATGATGCAAATAGACTGCGCCACCACTTATATGCAATGCTCTGAATCGCCATTTAAGACACTAATGAATCGGTTTATCGCCAAAAAGAGATAATATAAGATTTACCTATAATTGTCTTTCAGTTGTTTTTATTATAAGTTTTCTTTAAAATTTTTTTATATAATTTTATTTTTTTCCATTAAAATCTGAATATTATAATAATCTTTTAAAAGTTGAGTCGTGTCTTATAAATCAAATTTTAATTACATTTCAAACCATAGGCTTTAAAAATATAAATCTCTACAAATATATCGCATAATATTTAAAATAAAAATTGTTTTTAATGAAAGATTTTTTTGTTAATCAATTTTCCCGATATTTTTAATTCGTAAAAATCATTAAATCTTTGTTTTATTAGAATTAGTCTCTAATTATTTGAGTTTTGGATTTTTATATAAAAAGATTTGTAATTATAATTAATCGTTAATTAAACTCACGATTCCTTCAGAAACAATCTAAGGACAGATCAGAAATTAGTAAAAAATCAATCGATTCTTTCCAATAAAATCAATAATTATCAGTCAATTTGTTTATAAGATTTTTATTGAATTTCAATTAATCAATAAAACAAACAATAATTATATATTCAATGAATTTCTATATAATAAAACGGATTAATTATATGAAAATGAATTCATTGAATTGAAATTAAGTAGATTTTGCTGCAGATGTTTATATAAAACATAACATTCATTATTTAGTTATATATAAATTCATATATTAAGAGAAATTACAATTAATTTTAGACGAGAAATGTTTAATCAATGAAAAGACAAACAAAATACAAATAATAAAAAGTTATTAATAATAGTAATAATAATTAATAACTATTAATATGTTTATAGAATTAATTAATAGATAAGAGAAATGTTCAACAATTTGTTTGTCATTTAAATTACAGTGTCTTTCATTTGAATGATTTGTTTTCAAACAAAAGCTCAAGAAATTCATCAAAAAGTGAATCAATATATAAATCAAAGAAATAAAGAGAAATATTTTCAATAAGGAATTGATTGAATGATATCAAGAATATTCTTGGAACTTGTCTTTTATACAGAATGTGTTCGTGGAATATGTGTTTCCTCTCTCTTGGAATTAAGGATTTGAAACAATAATTAAGAAAAAAATATTTTGTCGAAAGGAATGAAACTTATATAAAGAATTAGACTATAAAATAATAGCCATGGTCAAATGTAATTGAATAGAAAATAAAATAATTATAACTATATTTAAAATAATGTATTTATAATATAATGTATAATAAGATTTGATAATATGTTTTAATAATACAAAGAACTAAATGTGAAATAAAAATCTTAAAATATATTTATATATATATTCTTATAATATATAACTCTATAAAATCAAATATAAATTATCTCTTATTCTACTGTAAGTCTTGTAAAACAACTTTTATCTTAAAAAACAATTATTCATTGATATTCTCATTCGTGTTGTCAGAGAGGAATGGTTTTAAGGTTTGATTGTTTTCTTTACTAATGGTTTGAATGAAAATCAAAGAATAATTTGTTTAAAATAAACTGTTTTTAAATCAGACAATAATTAAAAATTGTTATTCTTTGGGTTAAATCGAAAAAATAGATAACTCTTTTCGAAGACTTGAATTCAATGACAAATAAAAATAAATCAAAACAAATAAAAACTTTATATAAAAGAAAATATGTTTTTGAATAACATATAAAAACAACAAATATTTCGACTTATTTTTATGTTTTCGTTTACGACTCATCAAATCGTTTTGTTTTTTTCTGTCAAATAATTATCAAAATTTCATTTTTTGTGTAAATAATCTTTTGTGCGAATCCTATAATTCATTAGAAGTCACTTTAAAAACAGTCAATCTATACAGTAATCTAGCAGAAAGTTTTCTAGTAGTGAACAATTGAAAACATTTTGCTAGATATGATCAAAATTAAAACAAAACAATGAATTGTCGCTTTGATTATGTTATGGATTAAGGAATTACTAACAGAATATTTAGTAAACTATTGACTATAACGAGAACTCAACTTATTTATTGTGAAATCAATTATTTTAGTGTTTTAGTGGACGACTCATTGATTAGAATCATTTGTTTTATCATATTTTCAAATCAAAATGGATTTCAGTTAAGAAAGGATTGAAAAATAGTCAAAACTTCTACACAACTATTCTTTAAGTTTAAGCCATAGATTTAATAGAAATTTGGGGGCAGTTTATGAGAGAGCGATGTATGACTAGCACTCAGTCCTCAATTGTTATCGTTTTGTTGAAGTACTTTGTCATAAGAATTACTAATTATAGAAATCATTTGATTTCAACAAAAATGAAAATCAAAAATAAAATTATAATAAAATCAAAAAATGTTTCATAAATTAAATTAAAATTATCTGAAATTCATATGAGATTTAAATATTGGAAACAAATTCAGACAATTATTGTTAGTCAATAAAAATGGCGGATATCAGTGGCCCGCAGTCAGAGGTAGAGCTGATTCATTGTTCGACTTCTCTTCATCGCCGCAACCATTGATTCCATTAAGTTTTTGTTGGGCTTTCTTTGAAAGACAGGCCACAACTGAACTGATATTAGCTCTGGTTCTTACCCCGACTGGAGGTGACTGAGCCGGTGGTGAAGGACTCGATCTGTTATTACCATTTTCTGGAGGCAAAGCATTGCTCTCTTCATCAGTGGCTGAATCAACTGCGTCTTCTTCTTCACTCATATTGACGTCTTCGTCTTCTAAGACACTGGAAGTGTCTGAGTGTCCCCTTAGACTTGTCTTCTTAGAAGGCGTCACATCTGCTCCGGTTGTTGTGTTTGTTGTCACTGATTCAGATTCAATGTCTGACTCTTCATCAGCAATGGTTTCGTTGTCGTCATTCGTTCCGTTAGTTTTTGGTGAAGACATGACTTTTTGTTTGTTGGAGAGGGCGGGCGATTCAATCATTGCTCGAAAAGTCTGTCTGTCAACCAGTGCTCTATCAGTGACTTTACCCATAAAATTGCGAATTTCATTGAAATATTGTTCGTCGGATGCGTTTGATTTGTCGAGTTTAGATCCGTCCAGAATTGTGGGTCCGTCTGATTCGTGTTTCTTGAGATGTCGGTCCAAATTAGTCTGTTGTCCGAAACATCGGTCACAGAGCGGACATTTGAAGGGTTTCTCTTTATTATGGATATTACGGACATGTCTTTGAAGGTTTGACGATATACTGAAAGAGCGCTCACAATATTTGCATTTATAGGGCTGTTCTCCGGTGTGTGTCCTCAGATGACGGGTCAGATTTGCTGATCGGGGGAACACTTTTCCACAGAACTTGCAAGTATATCGCTCTTTTGCCTTGATCATTTGAGGTGACATCAATTCTGTTGGAGTTTGGGCTTTTATTTTGTCGGTCATATGAGCTCTCATAAAATCAAAAGTAGCCTGTGCTGCCGCCGGATTCCCTAATAGAGCAGGACTTAGCATTGGTGGGTAACGGGCGGCGGGAAATGCAGGAAAGGCAGCGGCAGATGTATTGATTCGGTTGTGATGTTCGTTACCAAACATTGGAAACGCAGAACTGTTTGACTTATGCTGTCCTTCCATTTGCATTCTGTACATCGATTCTAATAGAAGTGGATGTATTGGTCGGGGATATGCCATCATTTTGGATGCGGGTGACACAGATCTGGTATTTTGGAAGTGATTGTCGAGTTTGTGGTGAGTGTTATGATTGAAAAGATGACTTCCCGGTGACTGCGGTCGAGACTTTTCTTCAATCGCTGATCTCATGTGAACCCCTTCTGCCAAAAGCATAGCCCTGTGTCGCGCTAACATCTCTTCGTAATTATTTGTCATTACAGACGATACAGAATGTGGTGAACCGTTTCGTTGAATATCTTTATGTCTGTGAATATCTTTAGGTTTAACCGTCAGATCCAACGGTTCATCGCTTGAGTGCTCTTCGCGTACTTTAGACTTAAACTCTGGCGAGTCTTCAAGTAGTCGGCGCTGAGGTTTGTTATTACGCGACAAATCAAAAGGTAGATCACTGTGCAGGTGGTCTACCATTAAGGAAAGGGGACGTATATAGCCATTACTGCTGATCATCTGTACGGGACAGACGGCCCCCTGTTTTGGAGAACTTTCTCTATTTGTAGACATTGTTTCGCAATCGTTCTCTGATTTGATGGGCTTTTCTTCTGATTCTTCTTCTTTTGATTTAGAAATTGGTTTCTCTTCGATTTCAGAGTCTGAATCTCCAGTTATGGCCACCTCTTCGTCTGTGTCTTCGTCTATGTCTGATCTGTCGGACAAATCTGTGGCTAAACTTTCGTCTGAATGCGAGACGTGTTTATTGTTTTCCTGTTATGAAAAATAAGTTTTAGTTTGAGTTTAATAAAAATATTTATTAAATAATTTGTGAATTACTTCTCGTTTTGTATTATTTTTTGATTGGAGTTCGGAATCGATTGAAGTTTTGTTTTCTACAGAATTTTCAATGTCTTCTGATTTGTATTCTTCGCGATTCAACTGTTTATGAGTCGATGAAAGCGATAAAAGATTATTATCACTATTAAGTGGAGGGCTATTGAATACAGGAAGAGATGTACTGCCGGGACTTATGACGGCGCCGGCAATAGCGGGCGTTGGGAATAGATTTGGGAATGTTGTGCCAAAAAATGGAGAATAAAATGGAAATCCGGGTCTGGAATGAAATGCAGACAAAAATGGATTCGATGTCTGAGCGCTGAGAGGACTGGTTATATCAGCCAATGATGAGATGTCTTTCCTACCAGTGCTACTATCGGGTGAAGATAAGTTTGGCGATAGACTTATGTTAGAAATTTGTCCGACATTTCTTTGTGCGGGTGATATCTGTGGTGTTGATGGAGTGGCGGGAGTGCCCTCACAGAATCGTTTGTGTTTGGAAAGGGAAGTGACAGTACTGAATGCCTGTCCACACTTATTACACTTGATTTGTAGGCGACAGTTGGCGTGCATACGCTTATGGCGGCACAGATTAGAGAATTGGGTGTAAGCCTTGAAACAAACTTCGCATCGAAAAGGCTTTACACTCGAGTGGATGTGTGTGTGTTGTTTCAGACCAGAACTGGTGGCAAATGTTTTACCGCAATCGGGACAGGCGTGCGATCGGGCGCCGATGTGTTGCGAACGGATGTGTCGCTGAAGATTTGATG
The DNA here is from genome assembly GCA_034695785.1 of Galumna obvia. Classification (NCBI taxonomy): domain Eukaryota; kingdom Metazoa; phylum Arthropoda; class Arachnida; order Sarcoptiformes; family Galumnidae; genus Galumna; species Galumna obvia. Next base: position 36,137 of record JAQFZM010000004.1, read on the forward strand.
GATCGGTGAAGACTTTTTTGCAATTCTCACAGGTATAGCGTCGGCTCTCGTCGTGTGCGACCTGATGTCGGATTAGATTACTTTTCCAATTGAATACTTTTGGGCACTGATTGCACTTATATTCTCTGTCCGCTCCTCCACTATCTTCGTTGCAGTGACTAAATAAGAGGTGTTCGTTCAGTCTATAAATAATATAAACAAATTATTTAGAATGGTCATGGTCACTTTTTACTAGTATGATTTACTTAATTTAAATTTAAATAGCTAAATTAATTCAGTGGTGAACCCAAATAATTGTTATCATTAATTAAATTAAGAATAATAACGATAATAACGGGATTTCATAGATAAGTATAAGTATAGTAGTTTTTTCATTTCATCGTTTAAATATAAAATAATAGGTAATTAAGTTCATCAGCGCACAGGTCGTTACGAATACTAATTTAATTATAATTCGTTAGAGTTCTTAATAGAAGAGTTCATTTAAATTTTATATTAGAATTTGAGTCAATTTTTTTCAGTTATTTTCTTTGTTTCTTCACAAATGACTTAATTAAATGAGTGTTTAAATTAGAGCTTAAATTAATGCTGAGCTAAGAATTAGAGAATCCGGTAAAATGAATGGTGAGTTTAGTCTCAATGAGTTTTTGTTGAGGTTTATTACCTCAAAAGAAGCCCTAATGAGAGAGTTTATGACAATTATGAACCGCTTTTTAAAAATCTGTGAATTACTATCGAATCAAATAATTAGTGAATAAAATATAATATTTGAGACTAAAAACGGGATTTTCTCGACTCTTATTTCCATTTAATTAATTGTTTGTTCACAGTTTGAGTTCAATTCCTGATAATTGTAGAAATGGTTTATTTCAGTTCAGATTTTTAACATCTGAGTGAGTGGTTTATGGATATAAAAAAGCTTTTCCGCCGATTGGGGTCAGCATCTGATGACAAATTAGAGATTTTCTCTTCTCTGATGTTTGACGCCTACTCTTGACTCGTCTTAATTGCAATTTTTCTTTATTTTATGCTAAGATTTGATATTCAGATCTGTTTTTCTTAAATATGAGACGAGTATTCGTAAAATCGGAGGCGTTTTTCCGCCAAACTCTGTGATCAATGAGTGGTATCTGAAGAAAAGTTCATATATTTTTTTGCCCATATTTTCACTAATGAATAGATAGTTATTTGGGATAATCCACAAAATAAATAATGATTTTCAATAGTATGCCATCAGTTTTATAAAAATTTTAATTAATCGAAAAAATCAAACACAGAATGAATTTAATGGAAAAACTTCGTTATGATGTTTGTATCAAATGAATCGGTGTTAATGGTTTGCTTTGAAGAAGGCTGTGCTGCCAGAGCTACAAAACTTTTCATTAAAGCCTGATTTCAATGATTTAAAAGCAATTTTTGATTTTTCTGAGCTCTAAGTTCTCTGTGAACTGAAAAACATTTTTTTTTGCAAAAAAGACGAAATATTTTGAGCATAAAATCGAGAAATGAGTGTATTTTTCAATAGAATTAATACTAGTTTTTTCGGAACACATTTTAGTGCAAAAAAAAGTAAAAACATTTACGTATGAATAGTAATGAGAAGACGAGTAAAATTAAAAAGAATTATAGAGTTATGGTTATAATAAAACTTATGAATAAAAAGCTTAAAAAAGTGCATAAATTTCTATAAAAATGAAGTGAAATAAAAAATGCTCTTAAATATGAATTGAAGACAATAAACAAAAATTGTTTCAAAGCCTTCGGGCAATGAAACAGAAAAGTAAACCGAAGAACTGATATTTTAAGTCTTAAGAGAGGAGAGGTATCGCATTCAGGGAAAGAGTGTGTGTTTTGGGCAATCAATGAACTCACAACTGATCCTCAATAAATAGATGGCTATTATTCTGAGCCATGTTTTTAAAAATCAAATGAATGTTATCTTTTTATTTGACAACTGTTTGACATATTATAGCCGTTCCGATCATTTAAATATAATTTCAGTTTTACATAACTATAATATTGAAGGAAAATAATACCAAAATTCACGAAAACTTTTTCAAACGTCAAAACAGAAGACAACAAATATTTACAATCGATATATAAGTGGAGAGAAAACAAACAAAAAACTGATTCTTATTTATTAATAGAAAATATTTTACTTCTGGTCATCGAAATTGTTGGACAAGAATTGGTGGAAAACAAATAACTTTTTTGTCTTTTTTCACAATATATGAGGTCTTGTCTTAGAGTTTGATTTTTTTGTTTATAAGAAAACAAAAAATCAATTGTTTTTAATCACGTTTTCAATTAATTTATAAGTTTAGCTCAACTGAGGGATGATTTCTAATGAAAGAAAACATTAAATAACAATTGAAAACACATTCCTTTTGGAATAACTATTGGTTTGATTTACAGTTAATTCAATTTGAAGTAAAGCCTCCAAAAACAACTTTTAACGCATCAAAAGTTTGAGAAACGATTAAAACCAGTCATCAAATCAATAAAAATAGTAATTCTTCCCAATTCTCACACTTAAGATGTAAAGCGATTCTACAAATGAAGCCTAACTTAGAAGTCATGCCTTCAGACGAAGAGAAAGAGTGAGAAAATGTCATTAAAAGTAAAAATAATTTCTTATTAATAGATAAGAGAAGAATGATATCAATTGTGTGTCAAACAATGATTATAAGGATGTGCTGTTCGGCAAATACAGACATTAATGAAATCAGTCATCGTTTTCAATACATACCCATTAAGAGCACAGAAGAGTTTAAATAGTTTTTCAGAACTCAAAAGAATTTAAAACACAAAACAAGAGATAAAAACATTTCTTTGAGTTAATTGTTTTGAATGAATAATAGAAAACAAGAGACAGACTATCAAAAGAAAGTCATCAAATTCTATCATCACTTTCTTCGAGGGCTACGGTATATACCGTTCCTATTGTTTGTTATTGAATATCAGAATAAAAAGTGGAGACAATGAACAAGTAGTCTGAGTAAAACCAGTGAAAATCACGCAAATTTGTCATTGGATTGATTGCTAACTCTGTGCACAAATTAAGGCCTTCCCTTCAATACTGTACATCACAGCTCTGTAGAGCACTTTCCTCAATCATATTGACCAGAGAAGCATGAACTAGCTCGTTTTTTAAAAAGATAGATATTAATAAAATTAAGTAAATTTGCATGAGATATGTGGGCAGAGGCAAGGTAGCAAGGGTAGCAAGGGTAGCAAAGGTAGCAAAGTACCAAGGTAATTATCGATTCTTTTTATGATAAGATGAACAGTAGTATTGCATCTGTAATATAAGTTCGGCGCAAACATAACTGAATCCCTATCTCTTCCCTATCTGTTAGCCGTAAATATCGGTTTGCACTCCACCCCAATCGTGCGCTCCTTTCACGACCTCTTTGTAAGCTTTTATATCACATTTTAGAGTAAAGAAGAAATCCGTTCCAAACATTTAAAAATATATTTAAAAAATAACTTCTATTGGATTTTGCGTTAATTGAATAATAAAATACTCACTATTTTTCAATGAATTATTGGTGTCTCAAAAGTGTGAGAAAGAGTTGAGTCACAGATGTTTTGTTTGTTTTTCAAATGTATTTTAAAATTGATATCACTTTTTATGTCAAATATTAAGTCAAATGACTGAGAATTCAGTTTTAAGTTTTGCACATTAAATGACTTTGAATTATGAATTTCTGGCAATTTTTCAAATCTAGTGATCAATAAATTGCAGACAAATCTAAAGACAAAATTATTTTTCTTTTACTTTAAATTATAGAGACTTTTGGAAGGATTTACTTTTGATCAGAGAATTTATGTAATTAAGAGTCTATTTAATTGATTAACAAAAGTATAGTTTCGAGTTTTTAGTTCACAAACTATTTTTTGAGAGCATTTCAATCGAAAGTTTATTAGAGACAACCAATTGAGTCAAATATCGTTCAAATATTGATATCACATATGTTTGGATGAAATGATTTTTTTGTAAATAGTTTTTTAGTCTTTTTTGGGAAGTGATGACAGATTTGTACAAAAATATGATGATATTTGTCTGTATTTATACCGATTTTAAACAGATTTTTCTCTTAAAAACATTCGCACAGAAGAGTAATATTTTATTGGGATTTCATTTAACTTCCGTATCAGTGAAGAGAAATGTTTGCCATTGATTTGAATAATAATTTAAATGCTTTTCGCAAAAATACTTAAAATTCTTCACAAAATCAACAAAATTTATAAAAATATTCTTTTATAAAACTATAGACCAGAGATGGGCAGTGAATAACAGATTAAGATATTATACGATAGACTTACGATTATTAAAACGTTTGTATCAAAACTTTGATAGTCTTTCATATATCACAAACAAATTTCGTTTATTATTATTTGTACTGAAATGCGAACAGAATTTTCTTTTGGGGATTCATTTGAAGAACTTATATATTAATTATGGATAAAATGATATATTATTTGAATGAATCTTTTCCTTCACATTTGAAAGAATCAGTTCAAGCGATGAACAAAAAGAGTTTATGAAAAATCTCTTTTATTTGAGAAGAGATTTATTAAGCAATCAGTGCTTCTGAAGAGTCGATGCATAAGAAGTCGAGAAATAATGAGAATCAGTCATAGTTTGAATAAAAGATTCAAAACTGCGATTCAATCCATCAAAAGAAAAGTGAAAAAACTTTTGGACGGATTAACAAAATGAGAAAAAATTCATTTGACTTAACACACAATCAAATGTTGAACACAACTATATATCAGACTTTTTGAGTAAAGTATTACTTATAAAACAAAAGTGAGTTTTAAAACTGAATAAAGAGATTAATATAGTTGTCATTAATTCGTTAAAATTCAATTCATTTTACTCTTCATTATATTAATGTTTTTGTGTTTGAGTTCAAACTTTTATGGAATAGTATTTTGTTTTTAATACTTTTAAAGTCTTAATACACATATCATCGGAAGCTTTGAACTCAAAAAGTTCTTAAGACTTATATAAATCACTTATTGATATAACAATACACTTGAAAAGGAAAATCACTTAAATATTTAGTTGGCTTACAGTTAAACACAGAGCACAGCATAAGGACCAGAAGAGAGTGAGTGTCTTATATCAGTGGTTACACTCACTTAAAGTATATCTTTTTAATCGAAGAAAACTTTTCTTCAAAAATCGGTAAAACAATTGTCGGCTCTGTTTAAAGTTCTCCTCCAAAATGAGATGTGATGTGAGCCCAACCGAACCACAAAACTAAACTGAACAGAACTGAAGTATTCGGTGCTCTGCTCCACATATTATGAGGCAGTGCTCTCTTGCAAAACGTCGACGTCGAGAGAGTGAAAGAGTGCTCTCCAGAAGTTGAATGAAATGAGTGACTGATCTGTTAGTTGTGTTTCCAGAGTACTAGTGCTCTGTTTGTGAGGATGGCTGTGCACGAAAAACATAGATACAGTGCTAGTGTGAGAGCACTGACAGAGCGAAAGGGTCTCATAGTCTAACAAAACTCGTATCTAATATGAAAACTAACGGTTATATCGAAGAAAACTTAAGAAACAAAATAAGAATATTTAAGAACAGAAACAAAAAATTGATACCAAAAATTTGCCCCACTTTTCGACTTAACGTTTTGAGCACTGACTCCTCCCTGTGGTGTTTGGGTTGGGCACATCTCTCTCTCTCTCTCTCTCTCTCTCTCTCTCTCTCTCTCTCTCTCTCTCTCTCTCTCTCTCGCGAACCTGTGCTCACTCGGTTGCCTTCACAAGGCTTTCATAACAGAGAATTGCATTAAAACATCAAAAGAATAGAAATTTCAATACAAAAATATATATAAAACAATATTTTAGTCATTTTTATCTCTTTTAGCCATTTATTTAAATTCATTTATGTTTTGTTATTTTGTTAAATAAATTATTAATTAGTGTATTGTTTGAGACTTTCCTTTTTTTCGTACTTTTGGGGAAACTAATAGTAATGACCACAAAAACAGAAGCATTTCTTTTGTTTAATTCTTGAGAATTCAATTGAATACCGGGTTATCATTGTTTGTATGACCGAAAGTCATTCATTGCCATACAATGATATATAGAGGACATGTGATGACAGCACTGACTTATACATTGAATAGATATCAAACCTATTTTCAGAAGTGATTGGATTTTGACAATAGAATTATCAGTGGATATGACTTCAAACATATTCTTAACTCTTATTCGTAAATAAGTACTGAATATAAGTATTTCGAAATCAAATATAAAATAAAATTAATTTTTAGTAAAATTTTCATTCAAAGTGTGAGAAAAACATGACATCCCTTAGTCTCAAGAATTACCGCATCAGTGAATCTGAAGAGTAATAACAGTAATGAATAAAATTATTGTCCGAAAGAAAAATAAATTAAATGAATAATAAATAGTAAAAAAGGTTTAGAGTATAAACTTTAGATATTGTACTGATATACTGACATAGTGCTAGAGCAAGACCTGGGGCATCAACGGGCTCTACTGATAGCAGTTAAGTAATTAGTAACGGAAGGACCAGTTTTTAACTTTGCGTAAAAAACTAAAGCGAATGCCATAAACTCGTATTTAACAGTAAAACGAGTATAAAACTAACTAAAGAAGTAAATGACTCAAAAACTATGAGAGTATTCACGGTTTAAGAAACTCTCTAATAGAGAGTATTATGTCTTAAGGAGTATATGAATTGTCGTATAATCTAATGTCCATCTCATGTGTCGCTAAAATGAAACAATTCTTTCAGTAATTCACATAAAACTGGACTAAAAATACAGTAGTTTTGAAGAAAATTAGGAGAAATATTTATTTCATTTATAATATAATGATTGCAAATCATAATCAGAGCGGTGACAGAGGACTGTCTGGTACACCAATTATATACCTGTGCGCGCATTATGTATTGCGAGTGTATGACACAAAACCTTTTCGTACACACCAGGATAATTTTGATTCGGACACAACACTTATCTATTCTTTATTACAATAATAATTGAGTCGAAAATATGTTTCGGTTATATTTTTACTTAACATTTGGTTATTGTGTTGTGAAAGAGATAATTATTTTTCTCTTATACCTATTCCGAAGCCATGCTCTGTATATTCACAATATATTTATTTTAAAGTCCTGTCCATCAATAATATTGAAGGCGAGTCCCCAAAAGTTTGACGACTCTTATATGAGCTAACATTAGAGACACCTGTATTGCCGTTTCTTGGCTTCTGAGCTCTCATATCAGGTTAAAGGAAATGATTTGCTTAAAAACGGCAAAAATATTGTTATTTTCTTCTCAATGTTTTTCTCGGATATAATAAGTGAATGAGTGCTGAAGAGCCCAACAAATCCTGTATTCATTACATTCCACTCAAAAGAATTATATATTAAAAGATTGGTTTTTCATAAATATTTACAAATGAATAGTAAAGAGAAGAATAAATGAAACATAGGTTTGGATTATAATTGTCTCCCAATGAATAACAAATATCGGAAACGTATAAAAAAGAAAAAACACTTAAATATTATGAAAATTCAAAGAAAAAATCTCTTTAGGAATATATACAATGTTTTGGCTAATAGTTTGTCCCAAATATATTTGATTTGACACTGATTTCGATTCTTAAGAAAAGAGATATTTTAGTTAAACGTTAGGTTTGGATAAGAATTATCGTCAAAATAAGTGGTACCGAAAAGTATCAAAAAAAGTTCATTTTAATCAATAGTTTTTCTTTTGGGAGTATTTTTCTTATGAGAAACAACTTATTATCGAAGAAATCAGATGTCAAATACGACAATACATTTTTCGTGGTTTATCTAACCCATAGGCTAAGTATCGGAACCCTTTTTCGTTGTACTCTTCTGTTGATTGTATTTATTTATAGTTAATTGAGTTTTTTTTATCTCTCATATAATTTAAACCAAACTATAATTAACTATTAATTAGTGGAAAATATTCAGAACCCATCGAATCATTAATTCTTTAAAAAACGTGAAATTTTGGTTTTAAATTAAACTAATAATCAAAAGAAATTTAGAATAACTTTTCATAAAAGGTTTCATCCGTCACATCTAATCGCATTCATCTTAACCATAACTGGGTCTCTCCTTCTCTCTCCCTCTCCCTCTCTCTCTCCTAAAACTAGAAAAATGTTGATTTCGAAGGTTTTATAAATTGAAATAAAAAATTATAAAATTATCTGAAGTCAGAATATTTGTGGTCGGAGTGGAAAACACACCAAAAATGATAATAACTGTTCGCTCGAATAAATGTTTGGGAGGGTTAGTATCGATGTCTTTAATTTAACGAAAAAAAATGTATTCCCTTTTGCTCTGAATATATATTTATATACATAGAAATAATACTTGCATATATCGTGAGTGATTGTTCTCGATCTAAATATTTTCAGTGATTTTCAACTCCCGGAGCAAAAATCTCAACCAAATTCGTCATTTGAACGAACGTCAGGTTTTGCTAATAGTAAGGGTAGTGCTTCTGTTTGTTGAGGTCATTCCCCAATTAATTTAATACAAGAGAACAGCACTGAATGAGTAAATTATATAAATATTTATACATCTATTGTGTGACCATAAAAAAGATTAACTAATTTATTATATAATTAATTAGTTTTAATGAAGCGGAGGACAGAATAAAACTACTGACTCATCCATTCAATGTGATCAACAATAAACATAACGACATGACAATTGAACATAATTAGTCACTCGTCCGTTAATACCTGTGCCAGTAATCAACAGGTCATCCCTTAATTGACTTTAATTTACATATCATTGAATTTATGGCTCATTTGGGTTTGCATTTGAAGAATGGCTTTACATAAGTAGAGACTTTATCTTAAATACCATTAATATATATACCATTTAAATAAATTGATGAGAGGCGGAACCCATTCCCAAAAACTCTTATTTTAAAAAACTGGAAAATTAACCAAAAAGTGGACTAAAAACAGGATTTTTAGTGTTATATAAAAATTAACAAAAATTGAGAGAACTTTGAATAGAAATTTATTTCAGATTTAGTCTAATTTTATTCGTGAAAATATTTCATTGGGGGACAGGTATGTGTGGGTACGCATCTGTACAGTAATCATTATCAATGGTTATGATATTTTCTTATAATAGATAACAATCCTTTCCTTAAATCATATTTAAATGACAATAAAACTAAATTAAAATAAAGAAAGAATGACCACAATCTCAGAGATAGTGCTTTATTTAGAGAAGAAAATTCTAGTGGTGAGTGTTTTGGGCACAGGCAGAGGGTGGCGGTGATATTTCCTCTTAAATCATAATATAAGATAATAAGATACAAAGACAAACACTTAAAATGCAGTGCCATATATATGGACAGGTATTCTGTTTGGGAAAATCTTAAGCTATATATCATGAAATGATAGTAATTTTCGTACCGAAAACTAATAAACTTATTAAAAGTTTTCGCTTTAATGTATGAAATGATAATTTTGTTAATATATCGCATCACAAATGTCTATCTCTGAGCGCATAATTAATTCATAATTATGTTTGAATCAGAGCCGGTCCTCACACTGTCTATGCGTTTAAGACCAAGATTACAGATGCGCGTCAATACACTTATGGCTGTGCGCTTCTAAATTAGTGTTTTGAACTTCTGTGTTGAAGCCCAGCCCTACTTTTCAAACACTGAACTGAAAACTTTAAATATTCATAATATTAGGATAAAAATAGTCACAAATAGTAATGAATGAATAAAAATCAAATAAAATATTCATATATCAAAAGAGAGGGAACCATAAAAAGTGTTTTCAATTATACCATTGATTAGTGTGTTGTGAGTTGTGCTAGCTTAAAATATGCTTGAATAATGTTTGACCAATTTTAATGCTCTTATCATTCATATACGGATGAGATTTATGTCGAGTTTCTCGGTTTCCGACCATTAGATAAATGAAGTTTTTCTTTGAATATTTCATTTTATAAACTAATTCTGAACTCTTGGCACAAGTTTTTAGTGAAATCGAAGTTAACTGTAGTTCGAAAGTGAATTCATTTAACTGTAAAATAAGTGAATCAGAAATTATGCGAAAACTAAATATGGATTCACTGATTGCAAGATTATAACCATTGAATGATTTGAAAATAGAAATACATTTTTTATGCACTGATAGCACTTCGATTAACGATTGTTTTGAAATGTTGTGAATCACTTTTCATTATTTAAATGATTATAATGTACTCAAACATCGGTTTATGACTTCTATTTAGTGAAAGCCTTCGGAGAAAACAAAATCAGTGAACGAAAACAAAACTTATTAAAAAAGAGTCACTCAATAAGAAGAAGAATAAGAAGAATAACTGTGAAGATAATTATCAATTTATTTTACACATGAGTTCATAATAAAGATTTTTTCATTCATTATTCAAATCAAATAAAAGATTTCTTTATTGAAAGCAATTTTAGGACAATAAGCGAGTTATGGGCCGACCGATGAAAAACTGATTTAACTAAAATTTTTCATTTGAATAATATAACAAAAATATCTGTTATTTAGTTTGGAATAAAAGGCAACCATCGATCGTTACATAAATGAGTAATGAAATCATGAATTAATGAATATATTTTTACAGTTATTATAACTGTAAATAACGGGTAATAAGTCGTCTGATGTTATTATTAAAGAGTGACTATTAATAGAAGTTTTACTATAATTAGTGTTTAGTTACTATTTTTCTCGAAACCAGTAGTGAATCATATTATTTATATGTGAATAACGATAAAAATTGAGTAAAGAATTACTGTTCCGTAACAATACTTAACCAAAAGATTGTATTTTTTGGGTGAAATCTCAGTTAAATTATGAAAATAGTTTTGTTTATCAAATATATTTAAATAATCATTTATTTTCTCTGTATTTCACTTAAAAATATAAATGAATTTTTTTTGTTTAAATATATTTTAGTTCTAAATTTATTATTATTGTTATTATAATGAAATTAATTTTAATAAACACTCAGAGAAATATACTTTTGTTTTTCCAACTAATAAATGAAAATTAGTTGAACTGTAAAACAGTAAATGAAAAAAAAGTTTATTTTAAGTTTTTTTTGTTATATATTTTAAGTTTGTCATCATTTCTAGAATAAGACCAATTCTCTCTCTCTCTCTCTCTCTCTCTCTCTCTCTCTCTCTCCCCTTTCTTTCTTTCTTAAATAAATGAAAATTGCCTGGATAATGAAGTATAATTTTTGAAGAAAGTTTTCAATAATTATTTGTTTGAATAATAGATTTAATAGTCATTTAAAATAATCCATTCAATCATCCCTTCATTACATTTGAAAAAAAGTTTCATTTATTTTGAATTATTTAGAAAAAGAGTGAATCTTTTCTTTTGGTTGAAATCAAATTGAATTCAATGCAATAATTCATTTGTAAATTTTGGTCTCAATTTTAGGTTAACTTCTTATATGCTTTTTAGTCGAATGGAATGAATATTCAAATTAAATGAATAGATTTGATGATAAGCCGGGAAGTAGTTTAAAATTATTCACAAAAGACCAGAAAAATGAATAAAATATTCTCCAATTGATTAAATAATTAACTAAAAAAAATTGTAAATGAGTTACAATTAATAGAAAATTCCATGTCTTCTGTCACTCTTTGATGAAAGAGATTAAGAGATCATAAGAATAATGAGCTTTCATTTACAGAAATTTCATTTAAAGAAAAACAGTCAAAGAACTACTTTTTTTAGTAATGAAAAGAATTGTCTGATTTCTGATCTTATCTTTAATTAAATAATCTTTTCTTAGTTTAAAACCCGAAAAATTTGTGATAAAATCCTATTACCAGAAACTGAAAAATTATTAATAAATACTTTAAAAATAATGCATTAAATTGTTTTCTTAAGGCTATCGTTAAGTGTTTTTAAAATTAGATTTTCGTTCATTAGATATATAAGACATAAGTATTTGAAGGGGTGAGAGGAAGGGGTGAAAAATCATGTAGTGATTGATGACATTAATCGGTGGCAATCGGTTTATGGCTTAGAATTATAAAAACAAATTCATAATCAAATTGAAAGGATTGATACCAAAAATTCAAGGGAAGTACTATTTCTGTTATCAGTGTTTTGATTTGGCGTACGCCGTATCCCATCAATAGCTCAGGCCTTCAGCTATTAATTGTGATGTTTTTCAATACCAAAAGATATTTATATAATATAAGAAGAGATAATCCCAATTGATTTGAATTATTTTAACAATAATTAGTTTTAATGAAACACAAATCAAAGGATTAAAATCTCTTTTGAAAGTCAAGTGTTATCTGAAAATAAAATCTCTTCACTCTTTTGTTAATATAGAGAACAGAAAAACTACAAAACAAATAACAAACGAATATAATGAGTACTACTGTAGTAAACATTCATAAAGAGTATAATCACTTTTTTTTTGTTTTCAGAAATACAAATGAGTGATCATTTTAGGGACTGAATGGCGGCTCAGTTTTATTTCGGGTGGGAATAATCACGCCAATAGATTCTAGTATAATATCTAAACTATTTTTCAAATCCTTATTATCCTTAAGAATAATATATTTATGAGTTGAGAGAGAGAGAGAGAGAGAGAGAGAGAGAGAGAGAGAGAGAGAGAGAGAGAGAGCACTTAAAAATATGTATTTTTGATTTCAAAAATGATTAAAAACAATTGTATTTTGAAAAGTGTTTGGACAGAACTCTAATTAATTACTCATACTTTTGCCTCACTTATGATTTTCTAATTAAACTCAGCCTTGAATTGGAATTCCAATGATTTTCGAAGTCTTTTAGTGTAAAGAACGAGAAAAGATGCGAATACTGACAACTGGGTTATGGATGGTATTAAATGGTAACGATATTTATTATATCAGATAATTATTGACTATTCAATGGCTAACAATAAGTCAAGTGATTTGTTTCGGAGTATTTCAAGAATTTCTTTCTAATTAAAATTCAGCTGCGCTTCAATACAGACTCATCTGATAAACGCTTATTTTTACTAAACTTTAGTTAAGGTTTGTTTAAAAGTGTGTATTAGAAAAAAGGGTCGGACTCTTCTGTTCTCAATATCGATAGTTTGTCGAACAGAAGAGAAACTACTGTTTTGTTCAGAAATAAAATTATAGATTTTATAAAGAGATAAGATTTGGTATATAATTGTGTTATAAGTTATAACTCAATTAGGATATTATAAATATTACGTTTATCTAAGTCTATCACAATTTCGATGCAATCACTTGATTGATCTTGGCTAATTAAAAGTATTGCATGAAATGGATTCTAATCAAAATGTAAAAAATTCTTAATTACAAAATACCGAATGAATGCAAACCAGTGATAGTCATAGTCAGGGCTCACTCATTACAAATTAATAAGGAGTATATGAGGAACAGGTATTCGGGGGTTTATCGCCATTTTGGAGGCCATCACTGATTGACGCTAATTATCTCAAAACTAATGTCGGCTCAAATTTTTACTCAATTAGAGTTAATTTTTTGTTTGTTTGAATGTTTCGCTTTTAAACGTATTGGCCGTGACTTCCAAAATGAATATCGAGAGAAAAAATGGATGTATTTTCGCAATAATTCCGTCAATTATTTGAACCGATTTGAGTCGAAAATTATAGAAATAATTATGACTTTCAGTGACTGATTGAGAGAGTGTTTTGTGAATAACATTTTCGATGACTTTTTCAATGATAGAAAACATAAGACACGAATTGGATTTCAAAATAAGAGTTTTTTTTATTTATTTGGAAAAATTACTAGAGCATTCAATAATTCAGATATTTTAATCAGAATTGAATTAGACTTAACTATAGAACCACCAAGGGTGTTCTTTTTTGACAAAGATTATCATGGTGACACTGAAATACTAAATCTTAAATAAAAATAGAATCATTTTATTGAAAATATGAGTAAGTTAAAGTAGGGTTTTATGATTTATCTAGATACAAAGATTGTGGTGAACAAACTCAAATGGTACGTTGCTAAGTATTTGTGAGAAAGAACTTTTCTTGGTCATCCCTATTCATGATTAAAATATTTGGTTCATTACAGAGGAGTGACAGCAATGAAAAGAATAAATAAAATAAAAACAAAAAATGATTTGTCAGTGAAAGTGATTTTTTTGTAACAAAAAGTGGTTATTAGGAGAACGACAAGTAAACCGACTATTGATTAAAGATTGAAACGAATGCCCTCTAAAATGATAACTTGACTATAATAGAGTTCGCCCTCAACGACAAGAACGACAACTCAACTCAAAAAATTGTCTTTTGATTGAATCGCTTTCAAGAATTTTAATCATTTTGTGTACAGAAATGAAATGATTTCACCCCTCAATAGAAAAGTTGTGGAAAAAATCAAATCATTTCCTTTGACTCCTTTACTCTCTGGTAATGTAATACTATAGAAATAATAGTACTGATAGTATTGGGCCGACAATTATCTCCGGTCTACTAATGTAGAAATCGTGTAACACTTTCCTCACTTCAGTTCACAAACACTCAAATTCTATGACTTTCTATTAAAAAATATAATCTTTAAAACTGTAAACCAAACCAGAGATGTCCAGATTGTCAACAGTTGTACTCTATTTTCTGATCATATTCTTGGATATATTAATGCATTTTGATTTTAACAAAACTAGATCTAGCATGATGATTTTCAGATTAAAGTATTATATACTCTTTGAAAGTTAAAACAATTAGTTTGAGGCAAAAAAGAAGTCATTTTTATTATCTATTATTAATCGCTAATTAAAAATCTCGTGACTCTTCTGATTGAACCCTAAACTTATGTAAATATTAACGAAAAAATTGATAATCTTAGCTAATTTAAAGAACCTTGCAACAAATTGGGTCATTTAGGAAAAGTTAAAATTTTCAACTCTATTCTAAAATTTGTGTTAACTTGATAAATCAGTCAAAGAAAAATTATCTTTTAAAGTAAAAAAAATTAGGTCTTTAAAAATTCAAATGCTATTCATCGGTGCGTAGAGTCAGAGCACTAGAAGTCTCTTTTTGTTTCATATTTACAATGTATTCACTGTTGAGTTTTCTCTGATTATTCTATGAATAATCACATTATTTGTGATCAAACATTAATAATAAAACTCGAGTTTAAATTCATTATAAAATTATATGTTTTTAGTAATTCACTCGTAATTTGAATACATTTCGAGCGAAAATCCCTCAAAATTTACCAAAAGTTTTGAAGAAAACTAAGAAATCCCATTAACTTATGTATAATTAGTGAAAATTAATGGATAAATAAAAGTGTTATGATTTTATCCGGGATTTTTTCAATACATTGGGATAATCCTTGCTCTTAACAAAATGACCATCCCTATAATACCTCCTTATAATACTTCCTGGAAAATCTTTTCAACTATTTTTCATATTTCTCAAAATTACCCAGGGTAAAGGCGTTTATCTAGTAAATACATAAAAAATATTATGTTAGATGTTATCTAGCAAGATTAGATAAGAAAACTGATTTATTGGGATTTAGTCATCTCTAGATTAAAAATATTCAAAATTTTCTTAGAATTCGTTTTATTTTTCTAAAAATATGATTTCAAAAGAAAATAGTTTTGGAGCTAAGGATCAAGAATTAGGTTATGCACACCGATAGCACTACAGGACATTCAGAAAGAGCTCAGCTCTAGATATTAGCCGTATTTAGCGGTAATGCTGTTCAATGCCATTACTATTAGAGATTGAATGGATTGGCACTCGTCGTCGTTGCGATGTGTGTTAGCCATCCATCCACTGAATGGTACTATGACTGAAGTGCCGGTGCTCTGCATATTTTCCTATCTAATTCAGTGGACCGTTTAGACTATAGCCTTAGTTTCATACAGTGTGTAGTAGTTTGTCACTGATGGAGAGCACAGGAGTCAGAGATGTGGACCATTTCCCGTAATCTTAGTTTTTGTGATCGTAATAATAGTCAGTAATAAAATATAATTTTTTTTATGACAAATTCCGCTCTTTTTTGACATAAAAATTGAGAATAAGTTAAATGACATTAAAATCCAGAATCAGATAAAGAGTTCTGAAAAGTCTTTCATTTTTACCAATAATTATATTTAATTAAAATAATTGTTTTTAGAATAAACTTTTGTACAAACATTTGTGCGTCAAAATTGAAATTGATTTGCTTGCTAAACTTACTGATCTTTGCTTGATAGCACCAGTAGTTCACACACACGGTTAGAGAGGACTGCATTTTGGGAAAACCAATTGGTTTTGTTTTGACATATGATTTCTATAAACCGTTACATAAATGCATCGCTAATTCAAAAGTTTGAGACAATTATTTCTTATCATTAAAATTGATTTCTTTTATTGAAATGTTTAAAGTTTTGTAATAAATATCGAAATTGATTTTTCAAAGATATCAAACACATGAGGGATGGCCAGGGGGTACAATATATTATAGTCAACTATGAAAAAATGACGGCCGCGAAGTATTTTTCTAATATCCTTTAGAAAATATTTAAGACAAATAAAATATTTTCTTGGTTATTTTTTTATAACAAAAATTAAGAAATAATAGCAGCAAATATTGTGTCACAAAAATGCTTTAAATTTAGGGATGGGCATTGATTAAGTAAACTAGCAACTAATTGCTTAACACAAATCAATGATTAAAAGACTTAGAAATATATATATTTTTTGGGTGAAATTGTGGTTATATTTTATGTAAAACAGAACATTACTTAACAAATAATAAGTTTGCAAGAGTATATTAAATGTATAGATTGGCCATCCCTGAGAGAAATGATAATTGATTTTTGTGTGATTTAAGTGTTTTAAATGAATGACTGAAATTTAATTATCATTTTCTTTGTTAAAACGAAAAACAAATTACTTAATAAAGTCTTGAAATCATTTCAAAAGCGAATAACAATTAATATATTTTATATTTTTTAGTTAAAAATAATTGAAAATAAGAGAAAAATCCAATTTTCGTTATCATTGACTTAAATGATTGCTTTATATATGAGTCAAACCATTTCTATCATTGCTTTTATTGTCTGTAATCGACACTAATTTGAATGAATATTTTTCAATGAAATCATTGAAAATTAAGTTAATTCTTAGCAAATTTAAAAACAAAATTGATTTTAAAGGTAGGGATTAATCTCAAACGGTTTGTGATTTTTATGCCAAAAACGACTTATTGACAAAACAAAGAACCAAATTATCATTTGTTAAGAGAGCATAAAAATAATGTCAAACCATAGCGTTATTGGAGTCGAAGAGAGTGACAATAAAAAACACTTAATTGACTTTCACTCGAAATCAACAAAAAATTCGTATTTTCGGGTCAAAGAGTTCGCTAATAGAACTGAAATTCGATACAAATTTACTCTTAACTGAGTTTTTTGCGGAGAAGTCCCCAACTTTTCACCTGAACTCTAAAATTTCTATCCATTAAGTGTTGTCATTGAAAAATGAATTACTCAAAAGGACATTAAAAAAGAAAATCATCTGAAAAAAAGTGTTGTGGAAAAAGTTATTGGTGTCAAAAACACAAAAATTCCAAACCCTTTCCCAAACCCGAGTCTATTATTTTGATGAATAAATTGATTAACTAATTATACAGCGATTCAAACGATGAAACCTTTCATTTCTGTCAAATAAATACTAATATAAAAGCAATTTGATAACTATATTATTAAATTAATTATAATTTGCCTTGTTCATAAAACGGTTAATTTCGTGTCGACTAAGTGTCAGCTGAAGGGATATGAGAGTGAGAGCAGAGAAAATGAGTGAATAACTCTGTTATTAAAAGAGGAATTGGGATAGAATTAAGTCGTGTTTTTCAAGTGTTTTCTCAGTCGATATAAATTATAGATAGAAATATAGTTAGGAGAGAGTCAGTGCCAAAAATGATGACAAGGTCTGCTTGAGATGACATCCTGTCATTGATGGCTCAGGCAGAACCTACCTGTGCTCACAAAAGTGTGGGTGAGCTTTGAGACAGAGAAACTCTACCGGAATAGCAATCATTAGACTATTTCTGTGTACTTTTAAAAACATTTTTTTTAAGAATGAGATGAGAGTAGAAAAGTTATATTCGAGTAAATTCTTTACAAGGAAACTAAAGGACACTCTAAAGGACTACTTAATGGCATTTCCTTTCATAAATTCGTCGAATATTTTACACAAATTGCTATCAAAATGTCTTAAATTTTGTGAATTTAATTTAATTTATTTTCCAAACTATGATTTGTTGTCTTCATATTAACTGCTTATTAAATGACAAATTTGAGCGGATATTAAAGTTTGTCATAAATTTTATGATTGAGTTCTAACAAATTGAAAACAAAATAAAATGATGTGAAAAGTGTCCCATTGATTAACATTAGTGATTAACCCTATCTTTGGTCTCTTTAAAAATAGAATTAATATTTGTTTTGAGCCTAAGATTGAATAAAAAGATTAAATTTTTTTAAATAATTCAAATGATTATGAGATGAGATGTTGAGTGAAAGGAAAATATAACTGAATATAACTGTTTTAATGGCTTTTTCTATAGATAACAGATATTTGAATCGTTTGAAGATAAGAGACGTTTATTTTAGAAGGTTTTGTTTCTCTCGTATTTCGATAAACGAAATATTTTTCCTCGAAATTAGTTTTATCTTAAATATAGTTTTAGAAAAACTGGTTATGGAATCAGATTTGAAAATTTGATTTAATGATAAGAATTTTCAGTAATCATTCATAACATGTGAACAAAATCTGTGAATTTCATACATTTTTGTCGACATTTTAAGCAAATGACCGAATCTATGAAATTATATTTTGAGGCGAAAAAACGGCAAAAAATTTTAATTTAGAGAAAATTAAGACAAAAATTTCAATAAAAGTACTGAAGAAGAAGAATAAGTCATTAATTGAGAAAAAATTATTCCAATTATATGTCATTAAGAAAATATTCAGTACATTAGGAAAAGAAATAATAATTTAAATAAAACTTTTGCGACAAATTTTTATCGTTTGGTTTCCTTCTTATTAATAATTAGTCTTTAGTCTCATATATGAAAATAATTGACTTCAGGAATATCTCTGAATATATTTTTTTTGTTTCAAATGTAGTCAATACATAAACTTTGGTTTGAATACTATTAACTTAGTTTAGAACAAAAAGGGAACGGGGTTTTTGCAATACTCAGTTTTTTTAACCCCTGCCGGTGCTCGAAAGCCTTGAGCCTTTCCTTCCGGATATATACACACTATTGGCTCAGCCGAGTGTTTGAGTCTTATATGAAACATAAGTTTTATTATATGAGCGGAAAAATTACAGACTTTTCGTTTCTCATATTGGGATTCATTTAGTCTACAAAAACTGACTTCTCATCCAATCTTTCATTTAGTTTTCTAACAAAAAACTTGACTCAAACAAAGAATTTTGTCATCTCTTTATGCATTCATTCACTCAATTCATTGAAGTATTTACTGAACAAAATTACTTCTCTTCTCTCTTTTGTCTGACTCTGAGAAGTGAATGAAAAATTAGTTGTTTTTGGTCATAATAGCAATTTTTGTCTGTTTATGTATGAGTAGTACTCCTCCCAAACCCTCTTCTGGACAAACAAATCCCACCAAAAATTTCGAGACTCTAATAGAGGCATAACTTCCGACTATATGTTAACGGATTTGAAGCTCACAATAAAAAAGTGGTGTTTCTCACGGAATAGAGTCATCCTTTTCAGTCAACTTTTTTTCATTAATGTTTGCGCGCTTACAAACTCATTCATAAAATTGTTGAGAGAGAGAGAGAGAGAGAGAGAGAGAGAGAGAGAGAGAGAGAGAGAGAGAGATTCTGTTGAATTTTTTGTGTGGAAAATTTCCTAAATATTAAAAAAAGTCTGAATTCATAAAAAATCAAATGAAATATTAAACCGAAAGCCATAAATCTTTTGAAAAACTACTGAAAATAAAATTCTATATAAATCGAGAAATAAAAATAAAAATGTTTAAAAGAAAGAAAACGATTCGTTCTTTGGGTAGAGTTTGGCGTTTATTAAATTCATAATCGATTATAACTCAGAGTCTGAGCAAATCTAAGCGAATAAGAGAGACAGTGACTGATATGAAAGTATAGGCACTTCTTCACAATTCTTGTGGTATTTATGCGCGCACACAGTCGTAG
This sequence comes from Galumna obvia, assembly GCA_034695785.1. NCBI lineage: Eukaryota > Metazoa > Arthropoda > Arachnida > Sarcoptiformes > Galumnidae > Galumna > Galumna obvia. The sequence goes on from JAQFZM010000004.1 coordinate 56,377, forward strand.
TGTAGATGTGCTCAGAATAATGATTATTCTTTGAGAATTTCAAAAATAAGAATAACCGTTGGATTACAATAAATCACTGGTTTTTAAGGTTAGGGAAAGAAATGTAGAAATAATACAATTCTCATCTCTTTTCTCATAAGACAATGATTTTTATTTTTTCAATCTATAATTAATCAGAAAATAAGAGTAGAAATAAAATACTTAATAAACAAAATAGTTATTTGTTAGCGATTTTCCTCAAAAAACGTTGCATTTAATTTATATCACAATAATAAGGCTTTTGTTTCCTTAATTTTTGACAAAACAAAAACAAAGTTAAGTAAAAATAAACATTTTTTATGAAATTAATTCATCAAAAGTTAAAAACATGAGAGAAATCAAATTTAAATTCATAATATATTTATCATTAATTTTATTCAAAATTGAGTTCATTGTTCTGAATATTATAACAAACAATTGGGGAAAATATCTAATGCTTTTCACTTAAAGACCCTTCGCTTAGTGTTATGTTTATGTGTAAAAGAGAGGCAGAGATAAGAAGAAGGAACTGGGATTAATAATAATAATATATATATATCGAAATAAATAATAATATTAATAATTGAAATAAATGGTAATCTTATTCCTCAAAAGACTTGAAAACTTAGTTAATCAAAACGTTAGAAAACATGTCTAAACAGTTGAAGAGCTTTAGTCAATAGATCTTCTTTTATAGGGGAATAAAATAATTGTGTTACTTATGAAGTGCTCGTCTTTCAAATGAATTCAATGGCTTTGCGGAGAGTCTTAGCTCAGGGCTAAAAAATTAATCAGAAGTTTATGTATGTTTTGATTTAAAAATTTTAGTGACAAAAATCTTGTTTTTCTGCGTTTAGTCTCAGATATTTATGAACTGAAAGAAGTAAAAATTCAAACTTTGAAGTCATATCACGACATTTGCGCCGATGAGCAGAAATATTTTCTTTTTTGATCTTGATCATTCAATTTGTATTCTATGCACAGACATGAAAACAACTAAAATTCAAATTGAAGTTTGGGATAGTTCTCATTATTATCAAAATAATCGTGTATTTTGAAGCTATTGTCTAATTTATTGTGGGCGCAACAAATCAAAGCTTGATCAATTTTCAAAATTGATTTTCAAAATTGAACTTGTAAGTTTAATCGTACGCAAAATATTGCAATATTTTTAGCATTTAATTGATTTTGTATTTGCATTAGTTGTAACTATTCGAGGATAGTTTTTCATTGAAAAATTCTGTGGTAATCGACAACCGCTCCAAACGTTTATTCGTTGGATTTTTTTTCAAATCAAAGAATAGAAAATTATTTGTTTGACTCCAGAAATATCTATAATTTATTTATAGAAATTATTTCCCAAATCATTTCAAAAGAAATCAAAGAGTAATCAAATTTGATATAAGACTTAAAATTATTTTTTGATAGATTTGAATACCAGTGCAAACGAGTGCCGACTACTGGACGATAGTTTTTATTTTTTGAGAGCATATCAATAAATCGGTGACATTTTTGTCCGTTCGTCGGCCTTATTGTCCGACAAAAATTATAGTCATTTTTCTTATGCAAAACAGGAATTATTTGAAAGAAATGCGCAAAATATCCATCAAAACAGTTATGAATTGCACTGAAGTCTCACTGAATGACAGTAACAGAAGAGTAAAAGAGAACAGAAATTATTGTTTGTCCTCTGAGAGACTGTCAGAGATATTCTCTGGAAAATAGGGATAATTTTCTGCCAAAAATTGTCAAAAAGTTTGTTTGTCTAAAATGAGAGAAATTTTGTTAACCGAACCCTTCCTTAACTTTTCACTGAAGTATTGATGAGAATTTATTTTCAATAATAAAAAGTTAATATATTTTAATGAATTCAAGTTTTCAAAAGAAGAGGAAAATTGGGCTCAAAAAATATATTTAGTATTCAAAATATTTTCATAGATTAGTTTTCTTAGAATTTGTCTAAGTTTAAATCTAATCCAGCACTGATTTATTTAGCTTAAGGAAGAAATAAAATTGATTCTTACCTTAACTGATCATCGAATTGATGGTCACAAAGAGAGCATTTGATGGCACCGTCTGATGAAGACGATGGACAGACCGGTTCTCTACTGTTATTGTTATGCTGTTCTCTATGTCTGGCACTAGTATTAGAAGACGAGGACTGTAATGACTCGATGTGATGGGACAGTGCTTCCAATGATGGGTCAAAATTGGACTGACTGTTCAATAAGTCATTCAGTAGTGAACCTAAAAAGAGAGCCACAAATCAAATCATTTAATTGATAAATTTTTTAAGATTAAGATTAAAGCAATAAATTGGAATCAAATTATTGGGAAATTATAGTTAATTTCAAAATATTTTATACCAACACTTAAGAGGATTAGAGTATATAAGAACCGAATTTTAAATCAAAATAAATATTTAATAAACAGAATATTTTAACTTCACTTCAATAAAACGTTTGTTTTGTCGGCAATTTTTTTGAATTTTTTCTAATAGAAAAATAAACTTTTATTTTGAGCTGAATTCTGATGATATATGAAGTGAAGCTGTGCTATAATGAAGCCAATATGTATGTGCTCTCCCTCTCGGACTGCGTTGATTACCGGTGCTCTTACTCTCAGGAGAGCTGCTATTAGTGGTGTAACACTTATTTAGTGTCAGTGAAAACATAGAGTCAAACAACAGAACAACAAAAAAGAATACATTGACAGTCCTGCGAGTCCTGTGCCGAACCGACAGCATCAACAGGTGGTTACTCTCCCAAAACCACTGTAGAGTACAGACTAACTTATTAATGAACAGTACGTTTGGATAAAAATTACTTATTGTCTGCTATTATCTTCTCTTATAAGTTATAACTACAGTAACGACACTTTTCTCTATATCTATGTATTACCCCATTGTATGTATTGTATGTTTTATTAGGCTATTAGATGACTAGTCGAGTGCCCATCTGATGGGGTGTGCCCTTCACTGCATCAAAAGACTTGTTTTGGTATTCATATTGTAATTAATTGACTTTATTGTCCTGTAAATGAGCAAGAACATACTTTGAACATATACGCAGTTCGTTGCAAACATTCGGGTATTCATCGCTTTTATAATACAATTCAAATATGATTTTCAATTGTATTAAAACTTAAATTAACTCATAATTAGTTGAATTCAACAGAATTTCTAACTGACCCTGAATTTGAATATTATTCAAAAAGCCTCTATAATTAGCCTTGTTAAAATTCTGATGAACTAATTGCATACAAAGTTTGCATTGATTTGTAATTTAAGTGAAAGTTGTGGTAAACAATATCCTTGTTCAAATTTGTTGAATTATTGCATTTGCATTCGGTTTTGTTAATGGTCTCGTGCCTGAGCTGTGCCTGAGCTGTGCCGGAGTAGTGTCTGAAGTAGTGGACAATTCAATAATAATTAAAATTGTTGTTGAAGTCATTATAAGTTAAGGTCGTTTTAACATGCAATAAGTCAATAGTACGGTACCGGTAGAGCACTGACTGCTAAAAGTATCCGTCTCTTCAAACTTATGCATCACTAGTTTTGAGTAGTTTTTCCTATTTCTGAACGAAAAATATTATTATCTATACTTTTGGTTTCTATCATATATTAGATAATAAATAATATTTTGTTGACTGCCCTCCACTCTAACTGACAGTTGACTATTTTGTTGTAACGGTGCTCTCAGCTCAGGTATGGTTTGTTGTCACCGGTGTTGTACTTCACTTCAATGACTATTACTTTTAATGGTTATTGTTTTGTAAATAATGTGAAATAAAATACAAAAATTTATTGTCTTCTAAACTATGGAAGAGATATATTGTTGTACGCGATTCACAGCACACGTATGGGTCGCGTGTGTGCGGTTCCCATTGATTGCATCGTCAGTGGGCCAGAGCACAGGGATGTGATTTCTCTCTTTTACCTAATCTAATGGTTTAATATAGTGATAGAGTATTGGTAGAGCTCTGGCAGAGCTATTGCAGAGCACCGGCAGCTGTAAGGAAGTTCTTTGAATGTCATTTACTATTTATAAGTCAATATTAAGTATAAGAGAATTATAGCATATATTGTATGCGATCGCCATTAATGTTGATGTACTGCCGGTGCTCTGCAGTTGATTTTGTGTGCAGTGCTATTCAATAGAATAATTACAATACAATAATAATAACTGATTGTTGAAATCACCCGTTCCATAGGATCACCGTTTCAGACAACCATTGGATGGACTTTCCTTTCTCTCCAATTAAGTCTCAACTTATTTATTATATTTATTTATTATATTTTAAACTAATTTTTTTGTCCCAATTATTAAAGAAATGATAAAAATAAGATTTGATACAAAACTTTTGGCCAAAAATTCTTGTAATCATTTTATAGCTTTCATTTCACTTTTGAATTGATCGGAGCAAAGGGTTAGATTAAATTTACGAAACAATAAATATGTGAAGGCTATACACAAAAATTCATTTATTAGATGGTTTAGGCTTAGGCTTAGGGTCTCTAATCTGAGGACAAATCAGAAATAACTTTCTCTGGTATTCATTAAAATTGTTTAAAACTGATTGTTAGCCATGTTTTGCATCATTGAATGCAAGTAAGCAAGGAGAATTGCACGCAATTTATATTTGTTTAGTTTAGTTGGCCTCCAGTATGAATAGGCAATGGAAAGGGTCTGTTGCCAGTGCTGGCCATTAACGTATAATAGCAATGAGTTGTGGCGACTCTCACCTTCCGCTTTATCTCTTTTGCCATTCGGGTCTTCATGTATTAGAAGCACTTCCGTTGAAATCAATTGAAGTTCACTGCCTTTGTTCACTTCGCGGGTCAGCTCAATGTATAACTATTTACAAAAAGAACAGAATAATAATAATTCATTGATTAGTATTGAATATAAATTGAATACAATTGAAGAAAATATATCTTCAAATCAAACGACAAAAATTCAGTTAATTTAGTGTTGGGTTTGTTTTGAGACACAACTACTTTAAAATTCATTGAAATCCAGATTCTGTTTAAGATTTGGCCACAAATTTAGTAATTTATTCCAGGTTTAGATTAGATTTAAGAAAGGGATAACTTAATTGATTGTTATATTCTTAATGTATTTAAACAAATTATAAGTGAACTATATTTTAGGAAATGTGAGTAAATTAAGTGTTAATTTTAGCGATAAATCACTGATTAATTTATTGGATTTTTTCGCATTTTTTTGTGCAAACAATTTCAGTTGAAATAAAACACGTTTTCAGTGATAAACGGCGTTATAAGTTCTCTATATTTTTATTACTAAATAAAAAACTATGTTTTATGTTCTGCTCAGTTAAGGGCGAAGAGATTTTTGGGAAATTTCATTAGATTTCAAATTTTTTTCCTTTAAGGCATGAAATTTGATTTGGATTTAGTTAATAAAAAATGTTTTTTTATTCTCAGAGTTTTTCCAATTTTATGATTTTCTTCAGTAGTTTTAAAGGAGAAATAATTTATTATTTGGAAGAATTGACCAAAATTTCAAAGTATATATATTTTGCATTTTTATGCATAAATAAGTTTTTCCTTAAAAAATGACTTTGAAATTGATTTCAACAAAGATTTAGAAAAATTTGTTTTTCAAAAATTCTTTTAAATCGATGAGGGATTGAATAATAGAATAACTTAATTAATGATAAATATCGGGACACAATTGTAATAATAACTGAGAAATGTTTTTCTTCGTTATAATATATCTTTATTATACCTTAAATTAATAAAAGATTAATAAAAAAAGAATTTTTATGTTATAATTATTGGATAAATAGTGAACTGAATAAAAATAATTGCATTCCTTATGAAAGTGGTTTTGTTTTGTTCAATGAATTTCTATAAAACAAATGAATAAATCAGTTCTCGTGTTTAGTTCTTCACTCAACTCTTATTTTCATTTGGAATAACAAATAATTTATTGATTACAATAAAGATTAAAATATAAATTAAAGTACAGAATGAGATGAAAGTAAGAATAAGAGTAATTAAATTTGGGTTTCGGATCATTAGCTCAGGTATTACTTATAAGATATAACTAACCAATTGTTTCATTAGTTTCTATACACTTATAATAATAATAATAACTAATAATATTATTATTATTGAGAATAATTTAAATTTCAATATTAAGTTTTAGTGTTTAAAAGTATGTGAAAAAAGTAGTGAAAAAAATTCACTTCAATTTTCAAAACTAACTGTAAATAAAGAATAAAAAAATTAATTATGTTTTTCAAGAGTACTCTTAAAAGAAGAAGAAAAGAGTGAAAGGAATTCAAAGACTGAATTCACAATTGGTTTGAAAAGAAAACATTTTTTTATAAACAACTGATTATTTCATTTTTCAAGTGTAGAGCGAATCGAAGTTATTTCAAATTGACTTCAAGTTTGAAGAAATGGTTTTTGTTTATTGAGTTCATCACAGAATAAAAAACTGGTTAATGAAAAGGGAGAAGAAAATTGTTTTTTCAAGAATAATGATTTGAGACAACTGTTTCTGACGCCAAGGGATTACTCAATCGAAATAAATCTCTCGAAGCCATTGATAAGACTTTTGATTAAAAAATGTATTACGAAGTGATTTCTTGCGTTCAATATTTTATTTAATAATTAGTCATTTAATTCGAGAGAGAGAGAGAGAGAGAGAGAGAGAGAGAGAGAGAGAGAGAGAGAGAGAGAGAGAGAGATTCAGAGATAGGTTAATAGTTAATTTTGAAGATTCTGATGAATTTCCGATAAAAGTCTGAGTTATTTGAATGTCATTTGAGTCCCAATTGAAATAAATTATAAAAATAAGGGGTTAAACATAATTAGTTAAAACATAATTTGGTTAAACATAATTAACAATTAGTTTGAGTTAAAGAAATTACTTTAAATCTAATAAATATTCTCTGAATTTTATTTTCAGTTAATGTTTTGAAGGTATAAATAAATTTGATGAATGAGAAGAAAGTTAAGAAATCTTGTAATCAAAGGTCTGATTGGTTTCAGGCATAAACACAGGGTTTAAAAGGGTTTGGTATACAATTGGGTCAGTCGTACAGATACTGATTACGCTGTAAATGAGAGTACTATTAGTGACTAAACAATAACTTTGAGAGTGAAGACTGAGAGACAAAACTAAATAAAAAGCAAAGCCTTAATGTTTTCGAATAAAACAATTTTTGCTAATTTTCTGTACATTTGAAGAGAAGGCCAATAATATCATTAATAATTTCTTATAAATAATAATAAAATAATAGTTAAGTCCGAAGCTATCGCTTATAATTAAAGGCAAAGAGTATTAAAGGAGAAAAAGTAATTAAAAAAATGAGAGAAATGGGTTCGACTGATAGCGTAATACATGATATGGAAGAGTAGGAAAAAATGATTTATCTTTTTATTAATTATTTCCACTTTTATTTCTAAATCTTTTTATCTTTTTTTAGGTATTTTATAACATTTGTTTTGGTTTTTGTTTTATGTTTTTGTTTTCTTACATTTGGATTAGTTTTTGGGTTTAATTTAGTTTAGTTTCGCAGACAATGACCTATACCTCAGATTAAGTTGAATTTGAATTTAATTTTAAACTAATCTTTAAAATTGATTTCATAGATGGTTTTTAATGGTTTTAGTAATGATTTGAGGCTCGACTTTGATTTCTTCGTGAATTATACGATAAGAGACATTAAAATATAATTTTTAAAATTGTTTTTTCTTACTTAAGATGTTTTGTAATGAAAAACAAAAACTTAAGAACTTTTTTTTCTCTTAAATGATATATAATTAAAGTAGTTTTCAAATGTGGATTAAAATCACAATTTATTACAGCATTGAATACACAAAAATCGTGGCAATGATAACCTCAAACACATATTCAAGTAAATGATGTAAATTTCAAATATTGTTTATCGATTCATTACAACTGATTTAGAATAGTTTAAGCAAGCAATAAAACTAGGTGTATTTAGGGATACTACCCTTTTGGTCATTAGTTGCTGACATATTCATTTGTCATTGTCATGCAAAATGGACACCCCTTTTGGTCTACAATTGGGTCTCTTTGCATGATATTTAAATTTTCTTAATTACCTTAAAAGCGATGAAAAATTAGTGAAAAAATATATTTGAATGAAATGTTATTTAAAGAATTCATTTGAAATGAGTTTTTTGTGTGAAATCTCACGGATTGGAAATCGATATGTGATTTGTGTTTCAATGGATAATAAATGCGAATAAATGGCAATTAATGGCAAAAATAAAAGTCAGTTTTGCTGGGAATCAAAGAACAAATTTAAATCAATTAGGAATTCAACCTTCAATGCCTTCTCTTAAAGTCTTCAGTGAAAAGTGAATTAATATTAACTTAAAAGAAATTTTTATGAAATATATTCTGAATAATAAAGAAATTGTTTGATTAAATGGAAAAAAATGAGTTTCAAAACAATTGTATGAGCTTGGTTATTAACAACAATGCCAAGGAGAAAAACTGTATAGAATAATTTCTTGATGAAAAAATACCAGAAGTTCAAAACGTGTCACTAATTGATCGTTGAATTTACTGAAGAGTTTACTGAAGACGTGAGTTATCATCAAAACAGTAACTTTTCGTATGAGAAAAGAGATATTCATTAAGAAAGGGTCGAACAAAACAATATAAGTGAACAGTAGATCACGATTTTGCAATTTTTTACTTTGAGATATTACTCTTGACTGCTGAGCAATTGTCTGCCCGCAGGTAACCATCACTCAGACTTTGGGTACTGTTCTCTGATATTTCTTCTGATAATATAATTTTTATAAAAACTATTTAATCGTTGAAACACATCTTCAAAGTGCATATCGTGTGCTGACGTTTACTGTTTTTTAATGTTTCACATTTTATTCTTATTTAATTAAGGGGACAACCAAGTTCTCATTTATAAGATTATAATTGAACTCAATTTGTAATTTAATTTAAGTGCAAATTAGACACAAAATATTAAAATTAATAATCAGAGTATAAGGGAATGTCACCTTGGTTATTTTAAATCTCAATGTGAGTCGTGAGATATGACTCAGATATTCATGAAATGTATGATCATTTGATAAGTATTAATAATTTGTAATTATTAGTTTGAGTTTCAACTAGCTTATTTTCAGGTACTTATCAGTTAATGAAAACTTTACATAAATGTTAGGAATTTTTGTGCGAAACGGAAAAACTTGAATTTTATAGCCATTAGTCAAGATTTTAGGCCTAAAGTGAGGCAAATATAATCACAAAAAAGTAATTACCGGCGAATAACGAGACTCTCCTTATATATAAGATTCTAAAATCTTTTTATATACCGATTGAAGTTCTTCTGGCGGTCTGTCCTTCGAGTCTCTTATAATTATTATAATCAAAAAATGTTGAGAAATAATCACAAGAATATAAATCTGAAGAAAAAGTATCATCAGATCAGAACATCTGCTTTTATAAGTATAGAAGATATGAATGAAATTACAGAAAAAAGTTTCTCTATATGTGTGTCCACAAAGACAGGAAGTCATTAACAGTTTGTGTCTGTCCTTCTCTTCAAATCACTTTTTGGTGGAAAAATAATGTTTTACACAATTCATATGAGAAGCAAAAAGAAGAGACGAAACGCAAAAATGTTAAACATTAGCATCACATGAGTTGTGAGGAAAAAAGTCACACAAAAGCTACGAATCTTCACTGGGTTTCCAGTGTTTTTGATTGTGCCCGGGATACCCATATCTGTCAGTTCTAATGGATTTCAACATTTTTTAAATTATATTTAATACAAAATTATTAATTTTTATATAAAATTGCAATCGATAAGTAGCATGAACAATTTTCCTCATTCAATTAAATGTAATTTAATTAAATCAATAGATGCGGCCCTTGGCTATTGCCTTGATCATTGGCTAAGAAATTGCGAAGATTTCCTTCTATTATAGAAATAGTGATACGCATGATATGAGCAATAGATTAGTGGCTCAGACTTCAAGTGTTTGTAAGCAACAGATTCTATGGCTATGAATGTAATTTGATTGCTATTACGCCCTTCCCTGAGGTAACGCTCCAGACATGGAACTAATCTTTTTTTTCTAAACTGAAGACAAACTTTTTATGAGTGAACCTCTTCTGATATGAAGTCCCGAAATGGTAAATAAGATGACAAAAAAATTGAAATACATTTTATTCTTTGTTAAGATTTTCCTGAAATGTTTTGATTGACATCAAATAGAAATGCATTTTTTCAGCCATTCAGGTATGGATGGTTTTTTGCAAGATGAATTTTCGGATTTTCACATTTATAGCTGTCGGAAAAGTTCAATCAGATACTCATTGAATCGGTTCCCAATCATTGCAACGATTAGTCAAATGCAACTAAAATTAGCGCACATTTTCTTTTCCGACTGAACTAATTCTCTGTTCATTAAAACTTTTCTTTGATTTTGATTTCAATAATTCTGAAGAGTTTTGCAAACATTAAAGAAATGAATTAAAAAAAACAATAAAACAAATAAAAACATTTATAGAAATTCCAAAACATACTAATCATCGGATTTGAGAGAAAAAACTAAAATTAACTTCAAAACAATCTTAAAGTCTGGGAATTATTTTAAATTAGAAGAAAATTTTGAAATTTATTATATTATATAACTTATGTGTGAATAAAATTATCTCCGATTATATTTCCCTTTCACACAATTGGATGAAAATCAAGTGTAAAACAATAAAATGGTTATATTTTATATTGGTTACTTCGCACAGGGCTTAACTCTTGATTTCTTATTTGATTGAACAGAGATGTTCAAAATTTATAACTATTTTCTAAATTTAAATATTTAACTTGGTTAATGCTTTGCTTTTTGAATTAAATAGCTAACATTAAAAGCATTTAATCCAAAGATTTTTATCAAAACTAAAATCTAATAAATAATAAGTGATTTAAATATGAAAATTAAAATTAACTAGACTATCTAAATGTGCGCATCACTGAATATTTAAGGCGTTTTTAAATAGTTTTCCGAAACTTTTATATAAATATAATTTTAAAATTATTTAAAAAATAAATATTCTTATTAAGTTTTCATGAAAAACAAGATCAATTGATGAGGATATCCAAGGACTCAATCATCGGGAGGTAACACGAGCTGAACAGAATATTGATTGAAATCAACTTGGCAACTAATGCAAAGTGAAAAGATATTATTGCAAAACTGTTCTAACAATTCAAAAAAGAAAAGCCTTTTCTCTCTCTATTACCACACCCTTTGGTGACCCCTAATAGAGAGTGAGTTAGGGAAGAGATTAGAAAAGTGTGTCATCTTATTAATGGTTTGGAATAACTGATATCAGATCAGTTTATTTCTTCAATAGATAGGGCACAGGTATTATAAAAATAATTATCTGTTGTAATGAGAGACCGGTCCGTGAGTTAGATAAGACTCTCATCGAATGTAATTATAATACAATTGTGGAGTTATTCTGTGCACTAAAAAGTTGATGCTTTTGAGAAAAACAGTTTAAAATATATTTCAAATAAAGCAAAGCGTCAAACAATTTATTTATTCTGTTTTGTGAAAATCGATTGGTTTGAACCGCATTTCCATGAAATCAGTTCTTCAAACGATTAATTGAAGAAAATAATAAAAATAAGAACTGATTTTTCATTCGCTTCGAAAACCATTTCCCAAATAAAAGAAAAATATGAATAAAAATCATTGAAAGCAAAAATAAAATCAAATCTTCCATTACTTAATGACATATATTTTTATAGGAATTATAAAAATAAGAATTAAATTATAGGAAAAATTATAAGAAAATTGTTTTAGGAATCAGAAGAAAATTAATGTCAAATAGTTTTTGGTCTTTTTTCCCTCTTCTCGAAGAAAGACTAAGAGTATTAACAGATGATAAGAAAGAAATGTTTTTGGCATCGATTTCAAAGACATCTCAAAATGCAATGGAATTATCATTTTATTAGAAAAATAAATAAATGTCTTTCGATAGAAATGTCTTTTTTTATTGATTTTATTCGTAATTAATTTATTCCGTTTTAAATAGAAGTGAAAATCAGACTAAAAATGAGACGAAAAAAAATAAGTTTTTAGATTTAAATTTTGTTATTTTCTTTCATTTTAATAGTAATAACCAAAAAGTTTTGATCATTTTATTAGTTTTCTATTTTAAGCAATTGGTTTGCCTTCGGTTTCGGTTAGAGATAACACTTCACAGAAATAGAGGCCGTCTCTGTGTGTTAGTAGAGGGCATATAAGCACATCTTGAGTACTTGTGGCCAACACCCTTAATTGAGATCATCCAAGTGCTGATCTCTCAGCTATATTAGTAGTTCTGTTCCTAATTTACTTATATATTAAAATTATATTGATATTAATGTCACGATAATTATTGTGTAACGAATTCCAATACAAAAATTTGATTCTGGGTTGTCTTACTCTTACTCTTCACTCTCTTCAAACCTCTTCCTTCTATCCAATGGCTGAGCCCTAAAGCCATCGAAAATCATTTGATTTATTTTTGATTTTGTTTTGGAATTATTATTATTTTTTTTCTAAACTAAAAAACTTTTTGCTTTTAAACGGCATTAAACTGTTATAAGAAATGAGTGAATAAAAACTAAAACAATTTTAATCACGTTATGAGAGATCTTTAGCTCAACTAAAGCACAGGTAATAATAATACCGTTTAGTTATCGCTTCTGAAGTGTTGTTTCTCTTCATTATAAATAATATTATCTTCAGATTTATATAAAGTTTAGTTAAAGTCTTATAAAACCTTTTTTTATGATTGGATTTGGGATTTGTTTTTCATTAAATAAATTTTTAATCCAAATATAGAGTATTCACGACTTGAGATATTTCTCTCTATTAATAATGAATTTCATTTAATGAGAAAATATTTGAGAAAAAATTGATAATTAAAATAAATTTGATTTTACTTTTAAATTATTTGCATTTGAATTACGAAATTAATTTTCTCTTTGAGTTTAAATCGGCTGCAAATTTATGTGAATATTATATTGAACTAAAATAACCATAATTATGGAGCCCTGGATTACTCTCTAATAGCAGATCGAAAGGACGTTTTACGTAAAAATCAGATTCTTTTTTGAAGGATGAGTTTGACCTCAAAATTTTCAAATCCAATGATTCACTCATTGAATAGAAAATTAGACTTTAATTATGAGATTATTTCTTAAATAAATTATTTTATTTTATTCTTGAAAATCATATTTACATATAAAGATGAGATAAGAAGAATTGAATTCTTGGGTGCGATTTCTTATCAAATGCTAGCTTAGCATGGTAATTATTATCTTGATAGTTAACTATTTTGTACGCAATCTCTTCTTTCATAATATTTTATGTAAAAAAAATTTTCTTATAATAAATTTAATGTTAAGAAAGAGATGACTGAAAAATAGGAGTGATATCCAAAAGGTTAATAAACTCATATAATATGATGGCTCAGTTTTATGGAACACAGCATAGGATAGCACAGAATAGAGGAGTATTGAATTTAATCAGATCATCTGTTCATCTGTCAGTCGATCAAATCATTTTGAGATTACAATTGAAATAATAACCCAAAGAATTGAGTAATACTTTTAAAAATATGTATTTATTTTTTTGAAGGAATTTTCAGAAGAAATGCTTTGCAAAGACCTCGATATCTACTGTTAATCAGGAAAAACAGTGATTATTATATTTCACACCTTTTTTACTGAGAGTTAATAAATAGATTTCGAAACAAAAACAAAAGTTATTCAAAACAATTACTCATAAAATGTTTTTGATTTTCAATATTTTCTTAGACTTTGTTATCGATTTTAAACATTAAATGTTCAGCAAAAGTGTGAAAAATATACATAAAATACATTAATATTTATAATTTCAAACCTAATTTAAACAATAATTTTATTAGTAATAGTTTATAGTCTCAAACATTTTTTATAATAATTAATAGTTTGGAATAGAATTTATGCAAATCATTGAAGAAATGATAGGTTCGGTTCGGTTATCATTTCTACACAAATAAGACATTCAATAAATGCATTCATTTATTCATCAGATAAGGGGACTGTACTGACTGTACTGATTGCAGAGCTATAAAGTGGAGTGCAATGGAGTGGAAGGACATACAAACAAAACAACAAATCTTTTTAAATTTGATTTATTGCCAAAAAATCTTTTGCATATATTTATATAAGGGAGAGGAGTAACGGTTATGTGTGAGCCTGAGAACTAGATGAGAGCACAGGTAGGGGTGGAATGGGATCAAAATTGAATAGTTGCTATTATTCATATTTTTAGTTGAAAAGTATTTAAATTCTTTTTAAATGAGAAAATAAAACTTAAAAATATTTATTAAAATAATAAATTAGTTTTGAATTTTTAGAAACATTTTTCTCAAAAAAATTAGAAAAGTTTTGATATTTTTATTCTGTGCTCCAAAAGAAATGAATGTTTGTTTGGAAACTTTGGAAATATGTTTCATCACTAAAAGGCTTTGATTGGAAGAATGATCTTTTAAAATATCTTCTGACATATCTTCTGATAAAGTAATGAATTTATTTGTCCTGAAGTCCAATAAAAGGGATAAAAATGAGAAGAAAAAGATTTGCGACAAAAAGCACTTCTGAATAACTTTAATGAGAATTTCAGAGAAAACTAATGGGAATTAAAGACCAAAAGAAAAATTTATTATCAGTTCAATGAAATAAATCGATGGAAGGTTTCAAATGATCGGTAATTAAAAAATTAAATTTAAAAAAAATCAATGATTAAGAGAAGGTTTAACCAATTATTTCGGCGCCTCAGAGGCCTTACATTTAATACCTTTTCTGATCGTTACTACACTTTTGATTAAATTTATCTTCAAATTGGAGTAAATATTTAATTGGTTTACAATTATGTCATTTCAAAAGATGGCTAAATGTCTGAGTAATCAAAGAGTTATTCAGTTATTTTGAATAAATTTAGATCTGTTTTTTAAAAGTTGATCAAGCTCATTTATTTAAATCAATTACTAATTTTATGTGTAAAACGAAAAATAAGATATACTTTAATAGAAATATTAAGGCTATAAAATTGATCAATAAATCAAAATATATGTTAAATTTGGAAATATTTCTCATAATTGTTTCATAGATTAATTAATAACATGGTTAGGTAAGACATCTAGATAAAGAATATGGTCACGTTTGCCTTCAGCCACACTTAAAATAAGTGAAAACCGATTAGACTTTATTTGATAAAAATAAGTTTAATAATTCTCTTTATTTAAATACTATTTTATAGTAAATTTTCACGAATTAAATGTTTATCTAAACTTATATTTGAGAAATACTTGAATTTAGATGAGTTTATGTTTAGATGTTAACCTGAGTACTAAACTAATAAGTTGACAAGGTTAATTATTCAATTAGTTCATGTGTAGCGATTATAACACATTAAATCCTTGTATTTCAGTAAATTCAGTGATTAAAACCGTTTTAATTAATAGTTTATTAACTGATTTAAAAGTATTTCATTTTAATTATTGTTTTATAATGAACTTTCAAAGTTTGAGGCTATTCGTAGGACAGGTATCGGTTATTCAGATCAAAGAATATCAGTTAGTGAACTGAAGAGAATAAAAAAGAGGGATCTAATGATCCACCCATGGATGGAGTGAGAGTTAAATGTAAAGGAAAATAATGGCACAAATAGTTTTAATTTTCTATATCGACCTAATTTTAAAATGAGTGACAGAGCGCTGGCATTCCTGAACCGATATATTTCTCATAGAAAATACAATTATAATAACAATCATTAAAATTCATCGAAGAAAACATAATTGAATGCAAAGATAAGTTTAGTTTAGTTGAAGACATTTCTCGAATAGAGAAACAAATTTCAATTGACTTTAATATTAATTATTGTAATTATATTTCTTTGCATCACATCATTAATGACTTCAAATGTGTTCAACAATTGATTGAATCGATTTCAACCAATTTCTTCAAAAGTGTTTTCTTTTTTAGTATTTTCCCTCAATTAGTAGAAACAAAACTTTCACTTAAACACAATTTACTCTCAATAATGAATGAACTGTTAATTGAGATTTGATTTAAATGACTGTTATTTGGGAATCATTAGGACATCGAATGCTTTTGTGAAACTCATTTTCCCAATATTTTTACCAATTTTTGAAGAGTGAGAGCATAAAACGATTCACTGATTTTCTAGACTAATGCCATATTAGTGTTAATTCATATCTCAAATGAATTATTTTTCGATAATTTTGGAAACTCTCTCTCTCTCTCTCTCTCTCTCTCTCTCTCTCTCTCTCTCCCCTTCTCTCGAGAGTGCACAAACCTAATAAACTAGATATATCTTTCGCCTGAGAAGACATTTAACTGGAGGCAAATATCGATTAAGGATTGAATGAGTTTTATTAATATAAATATCTTCTAAAAAATATTTATTTTTTAATTAAATGATTGGATTAAAAAAGAATTTAAATTGAAATAAGAATTTCATTAAAATATTGAGCAAAACCTGAAACCAGGAATTGAAAAACGATATTTGATTAGTAGTATTGGACTTAATAGTAGAGCCCTTCCCCTCTCAATTGATGGCATTTTTCTCAACATTTACTTTTAAATTATTTTTTTTAACTCTTCGTAATGTAATCGCATTAAAATATTTTTCAAATAATTTCTAATTAAATAAATGGAAAAATGAATCATTAAATTAGTTTATTCTAAGATCAAAGATATATTCAATTCCTGGACCCAATTAGAAGAAGCCATTCAACTAAATCTAGTCATCGAACAGATATTGAAGAACAAAGAATTTCTTTTAGATTCTTATCTGAAAATATAGAAGAGTTGAATCATTTCCAAAACCATTGAAAAACTGAATTCAAACAAATTTATAGTTAATTGACTTTCGATTAAAAAGGAGAAAATATTTAATTAAAAATTGACTAATGAAGAGACGATAATCTTGGTCAAATTATCTAAATAAGTGAAGAATGAAAAATAATAATTTATGCGAAGAACTAAATGTTTAATCGACTGTAAATAATAATTATGTTTTCATTTTGAATATTAGCTTTAAATCTTGCAATTAATGTTTGAGAATAAAGTTATCTAGATTAACTGATTAAAAATACCTTCCATTTCGATTGGCTTTCGATATGAATAGAAAAATCGATTTTTCATTTGAATGAATAATCAATAAATCTTATGTCATACAAAGATTTATTTCCTAAAAATTAATTATTTGTGATAAAAGTATTGGAAATCCAATCAATTAGTGTTACGAAACACTATTTTTCTTTTGGGGAAAACTATTCCAGTATATACACAAAAATCAGATAAAACGGTATTTTTAGTAAAATCTTCTGGAAATCAAAATTAAAAGACATTTTTCAATTCAAATATTGATATCGATTTAAGTCAAAACTCAATTTAATTAATCGACTGAAGAAAACTTTTTTAAGAGACTATCAATAAATAGAAAAAAACATATTATAAAAAGTAAAGGATTTTAAAAATAATGTTTGATTAAAGACTGATAGAAACACATAATTCTTAAGACAAAACATTGAATGAAAAATGCATTTCTTTCACAGGAAAGGGATTTAATATAATTTATAGCCGTTTGTGACTCAAATAAAGAAAAACATCCTTAAAAAATCAAAAATAATGTAATAAAGAGTTTTAAAATCTGAGGAATGAGTTAATCGTTTCTCTCAGTTAATCATCTGATTAGTGGTGACTAAGATTAACAAAATAAGTATTCAATAAAAAAGATTGAAATTTTCATTTTATAATTCATTTTATTACAAACGAATCACGAAAACCATTGAAAGGATGTTTAAAACGATTTGTTTAAAAAACAGTAAATAAAGAAAATTTTCAAAAAATCATTGTCTCAGACCATAGATTCTCATATTTATAGTATATTCTTGTATTTTCTCATAAATTTTATTATCAATTAATATAAGAAAATAATATCATAAAAATAATAAATTGTTTTGAGAAAAAAAATTGTTTCTCATGAAAACTATATATGAATAACAATAAGAAAGCAATTGAATAGAAAATAAAAATTCAAAATTGAATTTAGATTTTTATTCATAAAAGCAGTGATAATAAAATTAGTGTACATTTGACCAAATAATCAGACATTTTCTCAAATATCTTATTGTTATTCGAAGGGATTATAATGTGTTTGAAATACATAATGAGCTCAAAATTAAAGGTTTAATTAATTTCTCTTCAGAGACATCCTTGAGTTTAGTCTTGAAACGCAATCTTTTACTTGCAAAGGCTTAATCAAGATAAAGGTATCGCCAAGGTGCTTATTTCTATAGAGCTGCACATTTATGAAATTAATTTATAAGTTTTGGACAAAATTCAAAATATTAAATCAATTTTATAGTTTTTCTTGGATACATGTATCTAGTTAGTTTTTTCTCAAGACGATAATAGCCTGATCATTAATTAATATTCATAAATAGTATTAATCAAATAGTTTTAATCAAAGGATTAAAAGGCTTTACTTTAGAAAAGTATAATAACCAATAAAAGTAAAACAAATTAGAAACTTTCCTCTATCTTAATGAGAATAAGTGACAAGAAATAGCTATTTAGCGATTGAGCAAGTATAATTTAGAATGTCAGGGATCATGTATTGGATTTCAGCAATAAAGACATTCGATAATTAGATTTAAAAATTTTATGAAATTTATTTTCTCTTCTCAAACAACATATCATTTTGGGTGTGTTTTCGGACTAATTATACAGAAAATTCTTCATTACATTTGAGTTATGCATAAAAATTCATTTAATTGTTAGTTGTTTTATATGAGAGAATAGTATTATTTTGAGAAAATGATCGCTCATTCACTCAAAAGTTAAACCACTCTTAAAAAGAGTATGTTTTGCGAACTTTAATTAATATGTATTTATGCATAAAATTTATTTTAACAAAACATAATTAGGAAATAAAACACGATTTGCTTTTTGCCAGTGATTCCAGTGATGCTCAACTAATCCATTTCATTTGCTTGCAAATTACTTAAGCAAGCACAAACATCAACACAATTGCATTTTCAAGGCAAGATGCTTTTTGTGGTTTAGATAATTCTCTTGCAAACAATAGGCCCTTGCAATTAACTCTCCCTTTTGAATCTGGACAACACTGGAGTTAATTGAAAACAATTTTTTGAGTCTATTATAAGAGGGGTTTTACTCTTAATTGAAAATTTAGTTATCAGTTGAAGAAATCTTTTATAACACTTCGAATAACAATATTTCATAAATTTGACTATAAATCAATTTAAGCGAATTTGTTATAATCATAATAAATGATTGAATACATTTTGGAAACTATTGTTAAGAATTCTTTGTTTTTATCCGCTTTTTTATTATGAAAACTCTTATGAATTAATGAAAATAATAATTAATTAATTTTTGTTTTTTATTTGAAATAAATGAAACGTAAAATCGATTCAAATCTATTCTTATGTTAAATAAATTCAAATCTAATTTAACATTGATTTGAATGAATCAATTAATTTAGTTTTTTAGTTAATCTTTTCTTTTCACTCTTCATATAATTATTTTGACGTATTTTTTATTAAAAATTATTTTCAGTTAAAAGTTATTTTGTTTTGTTGTGTTTTATTTATTTATTTATTTATTTTCAGTAAAAATAATTTTGTTTTTGATTCGCAACAAAATTATTCAAATTTGGGTTATCTTCAGAACAGATGAAGAAAAAGTCAATTTCTAACGATTTATTACTATTAGTAATATTGAAGTGAATTAATGGTTAAATTTGAACTTTTCTTTGTTTTTGCTAAGAATTAAAAGCAAAGTTTTTAAAAGTCACTTAAGATTTTACCTGGAAATGTGTTTTAGATAGATGATTTTGAATGTCTTTTCTAATGCAAATGATTGATCCCTTAAACTGATAAATGAATTGATTGAACTAATCTTTTCAATGTTTAATGAAAATTGATTTGAAATTAAACTTTTTGTTTGAATTAAACATTTTTCTTAATAATCACCGATTGGAACAGTTAAGAGAAAGTTTCAACTTTGCCTTAATCGAGGTCCATTTATTCCAAGGGAATAACTTTTAAGAAATTGCTGATTAATAAACTAGTGATGAACTATTTATGTCAATACATTAAGCCTACAGTCAGACAAAATAAAGCACTCCATAAGAAGTGTTACTTATTAATAATTCAAACATTTTTAATACTTCTAAATTAATGTCTTTAGGTTTACCTTGAATACCATCTTTACATTGAATGATAAAAATTAGATAAAGGCATAGAATTGGAATTATTTTTACAATTTTGTGTCATTTGAGAAGAAAAAATAGTCAAAACATGATCTGACAATTATTTTTGAATTTAAATGAATTTTCTTTTGATATTTAAATTTACTTCATTTGATAAATAAATCCTAATTTTAAAGAGAAATAAAAATATGAATTTAAATAGAGATTATTAGAGTAAACTCTATTATTTTTAATTTATTTTGGCTATAATTAATACCTGGAGCCTATTTTTTTAAAATAAAATCCTGTGGTTTGGCATCAGATAAATGGCAAAAGTATGAGATTAAATGATTTTTCATATGAGAAACAAAATTTTATTTTCATTACTTCTCTGACTATTTTAATAAATCTTTTTATTTATCCATTTATTGAATGTTATATTTATATCGCACTCAAGAACTGAGTAATTAGTGATTAGAAGACACAGAAAAGTGAACCGAAAGAACTTCTTAACAGATTTTTAATTATAAATATATTTATAAATAAATAGATTAATAATTATAAATGAGTGCAAATATAGCCATTAAATTGAAGTAAACGATGCGATCCGTAAAACAGGCAATTAATACAAGAGTTGTTGTTAACAGAAATAGGACTTTGAACTCATCTCAGGTGAAGACTTTATCTCATATTATAATTGTATTCGTTTTGATCGTCGATTTGATTGTATTTCTCAAACATTAATTCAATTCAGACTTTTTTTCGGACGACAATAGTTTTGGACGAATAATAGAAATTAAGAAAAGAGAGGGAAAGTCAGAGGGAAAGGGTTTTAATTTCATAATCACAATTCAAAACTGTATTATAATGAGATCGAAAGCTAACAATTCTTTCAAATTAAGTGTTCTCTTTATTAAAGAGAGCTTCGGGTTATTATAAGAGAACTGTCCTTTAAGGAAAGGTCTCACCTTCTAATCCCAAGTTTTTTAACTGCGAGGCTTTAATTGTAATCATTTTAAAACTTTTCTCTTCTTTAGAAAGTCTCTGAAAAACCCTCTCTTTTATGTCAGACACAATCATCAATAATAATATAATATATGGCTTACATTTGGACTATCTCTCTAAGCATTGTGTTTTTATGCTGTGCTCTTGAAAATGATTTTCCAACTAAACATTCATTCATTTCATTAAAATATATTATCAATCGATAGCTAAGAGTTATATTTCAAACGAATAATTCTGTTGTTTATCATTCAATACAATTGTTTTATGAATAAATTTTGGTCATAATTGGGGTGAAGTCAACCTTTTTTCAACCATTTATTCATCAGATGATTGAAAGACCAAAAAAATTAATATTTGATTCTATGAATTATGGAAATTCATATCAAATCAAACATTTTATAGATTTATTATTTTTAATTGTTTTGAATGAGTTTTATCCCAAAAATGGTTTATTTCAATAAAAAATATTTTTTTGAACTAAAGTTTAGTCGAAGTACTTTCAAAGTAAATAAGTTTTGATGCCTTAAAACTCAAATTTTATGGAATTTTATGAATAAATAAAGAAAACAAATTAATAACTGAATGATCATTGAATTAAATTTTGAATTTTAGTGCATTTCCTTTGATTTTTAGATATGAATAATAAAAAAAAAGTAAAAATTTCTTTAAAAAATTGGATTCAAGTCATGTAAAGTTTAACCGCAAATTTAAGATCTGGACTCAGAACTAAATAGATTAGGGATGTCGGCGCACATCTCATATTTGCATATTGAAAGGGCGGACACACACATAGCACACTGGGATCCCAGTGTGTGCGCCCAAATTCTCTCTTTACAGCCCTATATGTAATTCATATATGAATTCTGAATATTTAAATATTTAGACACAAAAAGGGGTAATAAAATAATTTTTCAATATTTGAATAAAATTTTTCATTCAATGCATTCAAAATTAATTCTGAAAAAAAGAAAAGTTATCCATTCATACATTGAAATCATATTAAATGCAGTTTTTATATCAGTTTTCATCGCAAATGATATGTATTTTTAAAGAGAAAATAATAAATTGTTTTTTTATAAAAGAATTGAAACTTCAATTCTGTAAATGAAATTCTCATTTGATAACTGAAAAACACTTTTGGTTTTTCTTTGATATTTAATTCAATTATTGTTAACTAATTCTAAATTCAATGTTGAAATCAAATTCAATGAAATGTATATTTGAAGATAAAAGGAATAAATGCATAAAAAATAACTAATAATAAGAATTATTTAAATCAAAACTAAATGTAAAGTAAAAGATCACAAGTTTTGTACAAAAGATGAATATTTAAAGAGAATATGAGCCCCACCTCATAATTGAAGGGCCAGAACAGCAAATATTAAATTCCCTATATTTTCCCATTCAGAGGAATACACTCTTTACTCGTCTCTCTTTTTTTTTAATTATTTCCTTTCATTTAATATTTTACTCAATTTATTAAATATCTTAAGGAAAAACCAAATATTACTCAAAACTCTTTAATCACTAAAAAAAGTAATTAAAAGAAAAAGTGTCCAAAAAATAAATGATTGATTCATATTTAGAATTTAAATACAATATTAATTTATTTTGATTATATAAATTCATATCAGAGGTGAACAAGAATTAAATTCCTGAAAAATGTTTCTCTATTAGAGACTATTTTTTAGTTAATTAATCAAAGCTTTAGATTTTATATGTATTGACTAAATATATGAAACTTTAAGGCATTTTATTATGTCTGAAAGCCTTAGACTAAGGCTTAGAGCAGAGAATAAGCTATATCTCGGAGGTAGTAATGACCTACCACTACCCCCACCCCCTGTCTATTGTTTTATAACAGAATATAATAAATAACTTTTTGCTTTTTTTCTCTAATTTCAATGTATAAGTCCTTCATATATCTATCAACAGGTCTATAGAATTGTAATATATTTTTATAATTAAAAGAGTTTTTATTATTTGTTCTGATTTTCAACAATCTTAAGGATAAATGGCCTGAAAATTGTCTTTCAATTATAAACTCTCAATTGTAAGGTTTAAAATTGATCTCATCCTTGAAATGAGTGTACAATTGATTTATTAACCAATAATAAGAAAATAACAATTATATAGAGATCTTGAAATTCATAGAAATTTTGAAATTTTTGTTTAAACAATAATTTTTATGCAAAAAAAGTGATTATCGATCAGATATTCTGATCGGAAGAAAAGTGTTTCAACTCTTTTTATTTATTTACTTTAATTATAAAAAGTGTTTTTTTAATCAATTGTTTTTAATTCAATTGTTTGTTAACAAGAGCTCAAAATCTGGAGAAAAGTTAACTTTAAAAGAGTTATTTTTTTTAGAGAAAAACACCAAAAATAAGTTAATATTAATTTAGAGGTAAAAGAGTTTAATTCGTCAAAAAATAATAACTAAAAATTCAATAAATTAGTGGTTATTTGAAGCGAATAAATGAGAACATAATTAACATATCTATTAAGAGACGGATCGTTTTTGGTAACATTTTTGTCAAATTATTTTTCAAATTATTGGTTAAAATCCAAATGAAAACTGTTTTCCAATCATTGCATATAAAGTGTTGAAGATTTAGTTTACGATAACAGAAGTCAATAATTATTCCCAAATATTTAATAATATAGACTCAAACGGCTTATAATCACTAATTTTTTCCTTATTATTGATATTCTTAAGCAAATTATTCTGTTCGTCGGTCAGGTATGACAATAGATGTCATGAATTTTCTGATAGCTTTAGGGGAGGGTTGTATATGCTGTGCGACTTCTGTTATGAATTTTGTTGTGAAAACAACTCAAATACATAGAAATGAAAGTAAAACCGAAAGAAATTCAATTAAAACTTTATTGTTGTTTATTCTCATAGTTTTCAGTCAATTTCCAGAATATGATTGAATTAAATCCGAATCGCTTTGAGATCACTGTTGAGGATGACCTCAAAATATATGTCGGACAGGGACCACGCCTTCAGCACAGGCAGAGCACTGGCAGAGTAACTCTTGTGCAAAGTGTTAGATAAATGTAAAGAAAAATATTCGCATTTATTGTAAATAATTTAAATTCTCAACCATTCGTATGCACTCAAAGAAGGTATTCCTCAAATGTTGTGCTCTAAATAAGACTACTGAACAGCATATGAATCATTTGATTTCAATGAACATTTCGTATTAATTGTTGTGATTTCTCACATTTGATGTGAAAAAACTATTGGAAAACTTATTAAATAAGTTGGGAGTCATGACTGCAAACCTGTTATCCATAAAATTCGAGACGAGTTTCAGTGAGAAAAATCTTGTTATTAGTTAACTATAACTGGATCTCCACCTGAGTTGAGATTCAGTTATGCTTTGGTTTTGTTGTTTTGGCTTCAATTTGTTCTTTTGATAGATAAGACTTAAATTTTTACGGCACAGCCCTTCTCTAAAACAACAGATTTGCCATAACATTTAACAAAACAATCATTGACCAGCATCAATTTTTAATCTCATTTTTCAAAGTTTGTCAAAAGATGTAAACACATTATTCTTAGACCCAAAATTAAATATTTAATTAAATTCAAGAAAAGAGTCGTTGAATTTGTGTGACTTTAAGTAATTAAATGAAATAAAGTGAACCAGTTTTGTGTTTAGAGAACAAAATCAAAATTGATTTGAATAAATCGATTCTTGTTATACATATTCTTTAATCAAATACAAGGACTTTGAAAACCACAAAACAAAAAATATATACTTATTTTTCTCATTAGATATATGTTTGTCTTTTTCTATTAAAACTAATTATTTATATGACTTTAAATTCAAAACTATTATTATTTTAATTATTTTGCGTTACTTTTAAACCCTTTCAGGAGTAGTGTCTCCGATATTAATGTTTCATTAATTACATTGAATTATAGATTTAGGAATAATTTGTCGATCATTAGATTCTTATCCCATAAGCAAAACAAAGAACTGCATAAATAAGTGAAGGTGTGCTCAATTAGAGGATATAATGGATCAGTTGTTTCTTTTATTTTCATCAATAAAAGTGACCGGAATTGCATATCAGTACTAAACTGTAATAAAATGCAATTCTCTTTCATTTAAAACAAAGATTTTCTCATTTTTTGCCTCAAATATAATCTGGACTTTGAGTACAATAAGAGGTTTTGATTTAAATATAATAAATGTTTTTTTATATTCAAATTAAGCAATAGTTTTATCAGAAATAAAATGAGGAAAAGTGATGGAAAGGGAGAGTCTTTGATAGTGAGGGGAGAAATCAGTTGAGAAATGAAAATCCATTCTTTTGTTTTGCATTTGACTCTCGTTTAAAAGAAATGAAGAGATTAAAAGTTTTGATAAAATAAAGCCAAAGTTTTTGTAGTTTATTACGAAAAACAGTCCACAAAAACCAGAGACACACAAATGGATAAATAAAATACATTTAAAGGTTTATTGAAGAGAAAGAGTTTCGTTATTTGAATGAATAATACAATTATAAACGATATATAAAATTATAATATATTTTTCACTTTCAATAATAATTATTATAATCTTTATTATCATAAATAAAATTTATAATAAAAAAGAGAACCGTTTTAGAAAGAGAAAGGCAAACCTAATAAGAATGTTCAAGTGGGCAAAGTGGCCAAGATAATGGCAATCTTCTGTATTAGTGGTTAAATGACTAAAAAATGATCACTTTTTCCTTATATTGTTCTCAAATGTATTAAATGATAGAAAATAAAATAAATTTTATTCATTCAAAGAAGAGATGAAATAAATGTTTCTTAAGATAGGGTTAAAGATTTGGGTCATCAAAGTAGCGCTGGTGGGGATGCCTTCTGCATATGCTCTCCATCACTGGCAGCCTCGCCCCTATTCATTAGGATGGGGTGCTCTGGCGAATGTGGAGACACGCGCGCACTCAACTCTAACCTGTGCTCTACATTAGGTTTAGATTAAATTCACTGATTATCCATTCATTGCGTATATTTAGTTATATAAATATCGCTCTTAATATACATTTTTCAATATTATTGTAATTTTCACACAAATATAACATTTAATGGAAGGGAGGGTTCAAATGTGGGAATCATTTTTTGTTTCTTCTCGTGAATCAGTGCCCACACATTATCTCTGACCAGAACTATATTTTTCATATCAAGATTAAAATTGTTTCAATTTTTTTTCAAAAATTCATGGATGAGATTTCGTGACCAAAGATTTTTCACTTTTCAATTAAAAACTACTGAACTATTTTTGAGGACTAAAAAAAGATATTTTTGAAAATAAAATGAATGGAAAACAAAATGTTAGACAACCCCTAAAAAACAAATCAATAATTATTTATCGATTAAAAGTTAATAAAAAAGTAAATCCATAACAAAACTCCAATCAAAATAAGGAATACAATAATTAGTATTAAAACTAAAGAATAGCCGCAAAACTTCTGTGTTTTAAAAGTTAATTTGGTTTCCAATTCAGTTAATAATAATAATGTCTGTCATTAAATTTAAATCAATTCATAAGAGAGGGATAGTATAGGGATCGCCAATAGAGAGCTTTCGCTTATAATTCTCTATTTTTGGTTAAGTTTTTTGAGTGAAAAAAGTGCTAATTACAAATTTGCAAGCTCAATTTTAATGCTAATTGTTTTAGAAAATTGTGATTGAGATCATCCCGTGATGGTTATCCCCTGCATATGTCTGACGTGATTCCAATACAGAAATTGCGATATAAGTTACGAAACAATAGGTTTTAGAAATAAAGTAAAATAAAATAATTCCTCGAAACGATTATTACACGACTGTTAGCACATGAGTTATATTATATAACTTATATAACATGTGTTATCAAATCGAGTGCATCGACAGGTTTTGTGGTGAGCCCTACAATAGGGACAACAGATCAGAAGCTATTTCACGATTTTCAAATTTTCCGAACAGAAGCACAGGTAGGCATTACTACTAAATGCTCTATTGAAAGCTGAATCGTGACCAGGAAGATGATCGATGAAAAAGAGCTGCCACTACTGCCACTACTCACCCGCTTAACAAATACTGATAGATCTAATGCTGACCCGGGATATGCTTACCTTATAGTGATAAGCATTTCAAATCTGGGGTAGGGGTGACCAGGAACCCAAAATTCTTTGAATTCCTACTGATAAGTCCAAGATAGTTATCTATTGGCTTTGATTTGCAAGATTAGATATTTTTATTTCTATTTCTGTTTATCTCAATAGAAGTTAATTAAAATTATTGAGCATGGTAATTATTTCTCTGTTTGGAATTGTTTGGGTTATACTCTTTCCTTATGTCTATTTTGTTGTCAATGAAAATAAGGTAATTGACGGACAGTTTAGTTATTAAATGATCTGTTCTTCAATTTTTTCCCAATAATTTTCTCTAATTTATTCGGTTATAAAACAAATTTAAAAGATTTTTTGAATAAATAATAAAATGAGCCTGTCCACATTCAGCTAATAAAACAAACCTTATCTAAAGTGAAAGGCAAAATTGAATCATTTGAATCTAGGTCTAAAGAGTAGTCTTATTTTGAACAGTAATCTATCAATAATACCAAAAGCGTATCGAAATGTGAAATTAAATTCAGTTTCAAAAACAAAATTTGAATATAATTTTCTTAATAATTAATAATAGAATTCAAATGTGGAAACAATTTATTTATGTTTTGAATAATTGAATGCAAAACTATTAGTTATGATATTCTGTGCGAAAGAGATAATTCAGTTTTACTGTTAAACAAAACAAGTCTCGACTTTTCGTGTTTATCAATCGATACATTTAAATATGAATTACATAACTCTCAATACTATCCGATGCGTGAAATTTAGACAATTTTTTATACAAAAAATATTATTAAGAGATAAGAAATTTTGCTTTTCGTTAAAATTTGATTCCTTTCCACTGATTTTGCAGTTTATTTATAGCCGACTATCGGTTGAATAATCAATATTTAATAGAAAAAAATTATTGAATAATTGCGCTCAAAGTCTGTGAAAAGTCTTCTTAAATAAATGACTCAAAAATAAATTTCGGGAAATGTTCTGAGAAAATGAATTGAATGATAAAAATAATATTTCTAAATGTTGTTCTTCTTATTTCTTGTATTAATATATATATCATTCATACGATTTGAGAGATAGAGAAGAAAAATAAGCAAAAGAGTCGATAAATATTAGTTTAATAATAGTGTAAATAATGACTTCTCTTATTCTCAATTGAAGTCCAATTAATGAACAAAACAACAGATAATAACTTTAATAGCAATTATACTATTTTTTAAACAAATTGTTATAAATATTTCTACAAATAGATTCAGTTTAAGTCCAGGGATTAACAAAAGGATTGACCTCGATTGGGATCTGATTTAAAAGAGGCATGGTCAAATATAAACATTAAAATTTATATTTATGTGAGTTTAAAAAAAAGAGTTTTGAAAGCATCGGATAAATTTTAATTTAATTAAGAGTTTTTATTTTAAATTCATATTTAATTTGGATTTAACTGAAAAAGTGTTAAATTAGTTGAAAAAAGACATTAATATGAATTTCCGCATTAATTGGCATTTCTTGCGGGCACTTCACTATCAGTTAATCCAAACAACAAATTTATGTAATTAAAGTTCATGAGTGGTGTTGAGTGAGTACACCCTTGGTTCACCCATTAATCACCCCTTGGTCAACCCTTATTTTAAAGAGCTATTTATTTTAAATATAACGATCAGAAAAATTAGTTTTCATCCGATTTTACAAAACAACATAAAAATGAAAAATAATTTTCAATAAAATCCGATCACTTATATCAAAGCCAAGCCTTTTGTCAAAATCTATCGCAAAATCAAAAGATATTTTAGTTTCGAACTCAATGATGACCTGAAAAGTGGCACATCAATAATCTAGGTCTCTAAATGCCATTTCAATAGTTTAAATGAATCTTATTTTTAATAGAAATTGTCTTAAATACAACTCAATAGTATTGGAGAAAATCTGTGCAAAATTGCGTAACGATTACAAGAAGTAGAATAACAATAATCGACAAAACATTTAATAGATCTATAGATTGATAACAAATGCGAAGGAATTTGATTGTAATGAATGCAAAAACAATTTTTTCCGATGAAATATATAAAAGCATTCTTTCAATAAAATTATAACATTTTTTATAACTGAAAAGCAATCGACAAATGAATAAAACAAAAAACAAATGAATATCTTTTGAGAATTTATTGAAATGAAAATTTCGATTTCAGTTTCATTTCATTCTTACAAATCAATGGTTAGTATTGTTTTGGAAAATAAGTTTTTTCTCTCTCCAGTGGGCAGACATGAAGTCAATTGTCTCTTATTGGGTGGCTCTTTGAGAATCGGAACACAACAAGAACTCAATCCCTTAAAAGTTTAATATTTTCTCCATTTGATAGTCATTTGAGAGAAAAAAAAATTATTTCTCTTTCAATTGAATTCACAATTAAAGACCAATACGTATATGATTTTAATCATTAATTCTAAGCTTAAGATATTGGGCTCAATGCCAACAATGACAAAGTTGAAGCACAATTTGAGCAGTTGATCAAGAACAAACAAACAAATGTTGCGAAAAAATGTTTCTCATTCGCGTCCCATATTTTTTTTTAAAATGACCAAATCGTTTATTGTTAGAGGCAAAGAGATCTATTTCAATTAAGTGATAAAGATGAAATTTGAACAATTATAGCGTTACATAATTCAATTGATTGTACAAGTTTCAAATCTCTGATCGATAGCCGAGAAAATAATAATATTAATAATAATATGAATAATAGGAAGAAAATAAATTTCAGTTCTGATATTTGGGACAAAGAGTCCAATGAATGATAGACTGGTTTATTGTTATTTGTGTTTTGCCATTGATTTATACTAAATTTGTTTTCATTATAGAGTTTAACTACAAAACAGATATTATTTATAATGGATTTATAAATAAATCAAAATTAGAGTCAATTTCTCCCAATAAAAGACGTATCGAAGAAGTGGTTCTCCAAATGTATATATCTTTCGATTGGGTTATTATAACCATAAAATTATTGGATTAACTCAAATGGCTTTCGATTTTTATAAATCATTAATAAAATAATTGCTGTATTTGTAAAGTATTTCCTAATTGTGTAACAATTTCTTAATAAGACGTTTGACTGTAATTAAAGCTTACGTTAAATATATTTCGACGAAATTAGGCCTTAAAGCACTTCATAGCAAAGAATACAAATAATTATATAATAAAAACATATTAAATGATAAATCAGATGAGATTTTTGAGAAAATAAGAGATTTGTTTGAATTTTTAGCCGTTGGGGTGGAGTAGGACTTCATTCCAGTCCTTTTCATTTGATGTTTGAATGGACGCACAAATAGAGTGTTAGAGTTTATGAGAGAGAAGTTGATTCGGGATGAAGTCAAGAGAACTAAAGAAGTAAAGAGTAAAAAAAAGTGAATCGCAATCATAACCAACTGACCCAATTCACAATTCAGAGTCTGAAAGAGAGAGGACCGGGTAATCAACCTCAAGCTAAAGGGAAGGGCAGGGAAGCCAATGCTTTACTTTGCTTTGATTTGATTTAGGAATTGAGACCGAATTGAACCGAAAAAATAAGAAGAATTTGATGTAAAGAGATTACAGTCGAGAGAGAGGAGAGGGAGAGAAAGGAGAGGGAGAGAGAGGGAGAGAGAGAGAAAATGAATGAATGAGGCGATTTAAAAATAAATTCGATGGATTTACTAAAAGAGTGTGACTACACCTTAAGGTGAAATCTCTATCCAATTGATTGATAGAATTTAATATAAATTATGGAAACATATCTAAGAATATATTACAGATGAGAGCCATTCGTTGATAATTAGTT
The DNA here is from genome assembly GCA_034695785.1 of Galumna obvia. Lineage (NCBI taxonomy): Eukaryota > Metazoa > Arthropoda > Arachnida > Sarcoptiformes > Galumnidae > Galumna > Galumna obvia. The sequence goes on from JAQFZM010000004.1 coordinate 87,646, forward strand.
TGATTTTTATAAAATGATAATCAATACAATTCTTCGGACGCCTTTTTTCGGTTTAGTTAACAAATTAAAAACATTTCTAAACGTGAGTTAAAGAATACTCCCTTTGAATGCTTTTATCGAAACTTTATTTTTCATTTGATAAAAAAATCGGAAATGATTTTCAGATGACATATATCTTTGTCTCTATTTTTCTTTTAAGAATCAGGTTTTTAAAGATTCGAAGAAAATAAAAATAAAACTCTCGTTAATAATCGTTGACTTAAATTCTGATTTTTACCAATTAATAGTTTTTAAAATTAACCCGATTATTATTATTCAAAGATTACATTAGAATTATCTTTGAAATTATTTCAAAATATTTTTAAAATCTTTAAGATTTTAATACGAATTATAATAGATTTTTTTATATAAGAATTTTACATAATTTTAGTCGTTGTTTAAGATCTTAGTTTTTTTTCGGACAAATTATTGATTAATAGGAATGACTTTGAAATGAAATTCGAGAAAATATTAAAATAATTATTAAATATTTAGAATCAGATCTTTAATAAATCTTTCAAAGGATTGGAGGCTTAATATCAAAGAATTTCAAGAATTGTTTCAAAAGTTTTATTGGATTTTTTTTGATTTTATTTTACTTAACTTAAACTTTACTTTACTTTATTTGACATTAAAATTACTTGATTTTAGTATAACTTATCGGACGGTTATTTCAAAATTTATTTAACTTATATTTGTTTATTAAATTCATTGAATTCATTTGAATTGCCATCAAATTCAGTGATAAATACGACAAAAATTATCTTCGATTCAATAAAATTTTAATAAAAAGCCATTAATTGAACGAAAGATAAATTTTATTCAAAAATAAAAGGGTTTTAATGAAAGATATGAAAAATTATTAAATGAAGTTTCAGTTTATCTTAAAATAAAGAAAAATTTAAGAGATATTTGAGTGAAATCTTGTGTTTTCTCTACAATTCTTAGAAAGTAATTTAATAAAGAATATGAATTTTTTTGCCTCATTTCATATCAAACTAAAAGTATTTTAAGATTAGAGTTTATATAACAAAAAATAAGTTAATTAATGTAAAAGTAAAACAAAATTCATCGCATGATTTGATGTAAGGAAAGTCTTTCTCAACATTTAAGACGAACTCAATTTTAATCTTCAAAAAGTTTTGTTTTTCTTAACCACAATTAAAACATAAAAATGAGTGAAGAAAAAGATAATTTCAATTTTAGAAATCATTTTTTTCTGATCATTAATTTTAATGATTTTAATGATCAATAAATATCTTCTAATTTTCGTTTCAATAAACGGTTTTATTTTACAACACAAACACAAAAAGAGAGTCACAAAAAATAAGAAAAATCATTTTAAAACTAAACTTTAAAATTAATAAATAGTTTTCTCCAATTCTTCTGAATATTTCGTTAATTGGATTTAAAAACTAAAATTTCTCTTCAAATATATATTGATTTGATTCCAATTTTAAACTCATTTTAAAAATTAATTTCAACTGAAGAGTCAATAATCACATAAAACCTATTTCTTAGAATCATGTCTTTTAAATTTAAAACTTCGTGGATCTTAATTTGCGATAAACTCAAGAGTGCAATGAAATACTCAATAGATTTGGAGTAAAACAACAAAAAATTTAAGGAAAATACGTCTCTCGAATACTATTAAAAACGCCTACAATTTATACAAATTTCATTTAAATGTCATTTGAATATATTATTTGAGTAATAATTGTCTTAATCTATATTTTCTCTCATATATTATATGTATTTAAGAATAAAACTATAAATTAATTATAAATCTCTTCTTTTGAAAGAAATTTTAATATAAAAAATAAATGTTTGCTTCGTTTCATATGAAAAACATTAATTTTGTTGTTGTTTTACATTAAAATCCAAAATTTCTAAGTAAAGATCACACCTTTAATCAAATGGTTTATATTTAGCTCATCTCTAATGATAGTCACAGAAAAAAAGCGAAATATAAATCATTTTTAATATTAAATTTATTCTTTGGATTCTTTTGTGTTCATATTTTTTGAGAAGTTTTTTGACTTAAATTTTGATTTTAATTATGATTTCAGAAGCGATATATAAATGAAAGAATGAAAAAGTGTTTTATTTATGTTTCGATTATACTTTATATGGGATTCGCATTAAATTTATTAAAAATACTATAATTAAAACTGCATTCAAATCATTGAATGTTTTTTCGTGAAAATGTTTGGTCTCAATAATCCCTTAGTTTTTAAATATAATTTGTTTTTCAGACATGATTTGAATTTAGTTTTTTGTTCGGAAACTTCTTTTTTCTGTCATTAATTTATTTTCTGTCGGATTAGTTAATGACACACATTTCGAGAACACAAATGACTGATAATTAAGAGTAAAATTTTTAACGAAAACCCGCTTTTAATATGAAAATAATTTAATCAATTAATCAATTTTGGGAATATCTATGAATATTAAACACTTATTTAATGAACATTTATTGGATATTCACCAGAAATGATGAATTATCATAAAATATCTCTAAATGTATTCAATTGAAATTCAAATCAAAATTTTAAAAAAATGTCATAAATTTTTGTTCAGAAATTTCTTATCGTGAAATACATTCGAGTAATCAAAGGATGGAAACCAATGCATCCCAATTGAGTTCAAAGACCACCAACGCTATACTCTACGACAAATTTACTTAAAAAATAGTTTTCGACATGGTCAAATTTGTGAGTAGAGAGAGGAAAAGATTTTATCAGTACTAATCATCACATTTGCCTTGCTTATGGCTATATTATTAATTTATGTGTTTATTAAGTAGTTATTACTCCAGTTTTACTGAATTTTGAATTATCAATCAATTGTATGACTTTTAAGGACTGGATGTTTCCATTCAAAAGAAGGAGACTGTCCTCAATCTGACTCCTAAATGCCTATTCTATATGAGGGAGAGAGTGGGCGGCAATTAATGACTTATAGACATCCTGACAGAATGGGTCTTTGACCATATCCTCACACCATTATATGAAAAGCATCCCTGTTCTCAAGTGAGACAAACATCTGTTTTCATAAACTGTTTAATACTATTTTGAGTCCATTTGTAACAAACGGTTTCTAAACCATAAAAATTATAGTTTTGTCTGAAAAATGAATTATAATTATAAAAAATAATAATAATAACGAAAACTGACTTCAATTGTCGGAATAAATGCCTATTCCTATGGTTTGTCATAGTCTCGAGTCTATCCCCTAATGGGAAGAGACTTTGCATTCATAGGATTCACGGCTTAGGAAGTCATACGCGGATATCCGGAAAGGTTTTTATGAATATATCAAAAAATTATATAAAACTCTATAGAATGTGAGGACTCCAAAACTACCGGTGCTCTCAATCATCACAATAGAAGAGAATTTCTATTAATAAAATAAGAGACTTTCCGTCAAAAACCTAACACAGAATTGAATAGTCTGTTTGAGTAGCTTGTTCATTTTGAAGATTTCAAAACCATTTTCAGGCTATGAAGAGGAAAGAATGAAAAGATATAAAACTAATTAATTATTTCTAGAAATAACTTATCATTTGTTTGAATATTTTATTGAAATTAACAAAACATGAATTTTAATTATATTATATATAATTATATGATTTGAGACAATGAGTGAGGAGTTTATCGAAAGAAGGATAACATTAAACATAAAATTCAAATTAAATTTCATTTTGCTTTCAATGCGATTAAGATTTAAATTAATGACTTCTCAATAGTATTCTTAAAATAATGTATTTTTTGTGACAAAAGTCGGGGTCGAAAATTTTTTTGTATTATTATTTTGTTTTGATAATCAAATAAACGTCAAAACAATGAGAGGTAACGTATTTTCCCTAATATTTATAGAGTGAAACATAAAAAACAAATTAAAATCAACGAAAAAAAAACATGAAATTAATAAATGTTTTTATATTAAAGTTTGAAAAACGCCAGAAGTGTTAGTCATTGGATGAGAGAATTAATTTGAATAAATTGTTGATAAAAACAATGTCGTCGATTAACAACAAAACAATACTATTCCTTAAAGACATCTCAAATCAAAGTTCTTATAAATAAAATTCAAAGAATAAAATATGATTTTTTGGCATTAGTTTAAATTATGAGCAAGGTCTTAGACCTGAGGTGTGTTTCTTATTTTTATTTTGATATCTTCTATGTATTTACAAATGGTTTACACTTGAGTTTTATCGGTTCGTTGGAAATGAGTTGTTTTCGGACTATTTAAGGAAACTCAGGGCTAATTAAAAATTCAGTAATTAGGCTCTTGGCTATATCATCACTTTTTTCTCGATATGAAATTTGATTAATTTACAAATTTTACTTAATTCAATGATAAACGGGTTTCTTATATAAACAATAATCGATATCTAATGAAATGTATTCTTGAAATAAATCTCAAAAAATCCAAACAAAAAGAAACCGAAAGATATTAAGAACTAAAATAATGGATTTGATTCGAGGAAATTTCCAAAAAATATTGCAAAAAGAGCTGATAATATATTGATAGCAAATTAATCGAAACACATTATCATCAGATTTAATGACTCATTAAATAATTTGAGCGCAAAATATATTTGTTAACAGATATTGAAAAACAAATTCAATGTCCTCTAGAATTCAGTTCAATAGACACTCAATTATTTAAAATTATTAAATTTCAATCATTAAAAAGTGTGTATGTGTGCTTGCACAATTAATCTTAGCAAGAAATTAAGGTAAACAACGATAATCTTAACAATAAAATTGATTTTAAAGGATAATTGTTATTCAAAATCTAAATGAAGTTTTGTTTCTCATTACTAAAAAACGCTTCGAGTCTTGAGATAACACTTTTATGACATTAATTTTTGTGTTTAATTAAGTTTTTACCAATTTTTACATATTATAGATTTGTGTCCGGTTAATTGCATTCTGTAGCAAGGCCATAAAAAATTTAATCTCGATACAAATCTGGATTTTAATGTATTTTAAGAGCTAATGTTTGTAATCTTAGTCTCGCTATTAATCATTAATTAAAGCAATACTTTTGTAACATTTTATGAAATATTAAACAAAATGAACGTCACATACCTGTCCGCGGAATAGAAGAAGAATGGCATTGCGTTCGGGCGCGTAATCGGCTTTCTTTATACAAGTAATCCATTGAATTGCATTGAAGTCCGATAACTCTAACCAAGCGGTAAACGTAGCGCTTCTATCGGTTACCTTTGATTAAGAAAAAAAATCCGTTAATTACAGCATTCGATATAAAAAGGATATTATATCAGTGAAAGAGTGTTCAAAAAAGGCAATATTTAACGGTTTTCCTGAGAGAACATCACAAAAGAATTTTTTTCTATTAATTTATTCATATTTTTCTAAATTCACGTTATTTTGATGGGAAGTGCAAAGCATTTACGCTTTTGTTTGTAATTATAAACTAATAAATTAATTATAAATCATTTGCTCGTTTAATGCCGTTTCCACTCATCCCTCTGTTTGTGAGAATAACTTTTGTCTTAAAAATAGCGTATCTTAGAAATCGTGAAAAAGTAATCTTAGACAATTTGAATATAATTATACGTTTTATTGATTTTCAGGAGTGATTCGTCAGAATTATTATTAAAATATTATTAAAATAATAATTCCTTAAAAAATGTTTACAATTTTTACAGATTTTCAATGCCTTAAAGTCAGAGTAAATGCTTTTACAAAAGTATTACTCGTTTTGATTGTGAGTAAAAACAAGTGAATAATTTTGAAAATTAGTCGATAGTGTTATCGACTCATAATTTCTATGCAAAAGTAGTGTTTTATCAGAAACCTTATCAAAGACAATCTCATTTAATTGGAACTTGGTTTCAATTCTATAACAACGATCATTAGTCTCAAACAATTTTCAATAAAGTTATTAATGGAAAACTAATTCAGGAAATCATTTGAGAAAAATTAACATTTTTTCAATTAATTAGAATTTCTTTTCTATAATCAATCGAAAGGATAGGTATATAAGACATGATTTGCTTCACATATGAAGTAAAAATTGACTCATATTTGATTGATCTGTAAATGATTAGAGATTTTGTTCGAAATCTAATTTTTTAATACGAGATTATTAAGAAAAATGATTATCGATATAAGTTTTATGAAAGTAATCACTGAATCGCAATCAATAAATTGAGAAACTCATAGATAACCTGCAAAAACGAAAAAATCTAATTGAGAACAACAACGGAATTGTTTAACAATAAGTCATTTATTAATTTTAATGAATATCCGATTCATTATTCCTAATATAGACTAAAGAATAGTATTATTTATGAGCGGAAAGAATGTCATAAATAAGAATAATATTGAATATTAAACCATAAGATGAGTGAATGACAGCGCGTTTACGACCACTAAATAATTAAACTTATGCCGACTCATCCAAAATCATTGAATTGCTTGACAACAATTTTCGCTATTAGTCTAACTTTTCATACAATTTTGTTTAACTCCAAACCAAAGTTATTCGACAAACAGTCGTAAAATTTATTATTCAATTCCTTTCGAGTCATAACACATTCTTAAGCGGACAATACTGTCATAACTAACCTATTCATATTACCAATTCTTAATTATGACTAATAATTTTAATTATAAATCTCTCTCTCTCTCTCTCTCTCTCTCTCTCTCTCTCTCTCTCTCTCTCTCACCCCTATTGTGATGAAGTAAAAGACAGGAAATAAATAATTTTTAATTTTCTATTATGTAATTCGTTTGATATTATTATTATTATTATTTCTATTATTCCTTTTGTTTGTTAATAACCGAAGACTTAAAGAGAGTCAAACTAAAAACCAAACAATAATTTATGTTATGATAACTTCTAATTACACGCTATTATACAATAATATTAACCGTTTGTTTCCCTTCAAAATGATTACAATTGTGTTGAGGCGTCCGATAAGTGATACCCACTCTTAAGACGTTAGCAATAAATGAGACTATTTTTCATTGAATTTTAAATGTTTTTTCATTTCAATCGCTTAATAAAAGTGTTGTTTTTCTTGAGATTAATAATCAGACGAATTATAAATTCAGTGATTAACTCGTTTTTTGCTTAAATCGATTCTAAAAGAAATGTGTTTAACAGTAGTTTTTATGCGACGCCTACTCTTCATTTAAAAGCATCTCTTCGTCTGTGCGTTGGTTTAAATTCTTTTGCAAAGATGACCAAGGTTTTATCATTTTTTTAATTGAGTGTGGATTTCCTGTTGACTATAGTGGTACTCTTGGTAACTTGTCTTGGTATTTAACAGTTTAATTTGATTGAGCTCTCACTTAGACTTTTGAATTGAATCTTAAATTTAATGCTTTTCCTATTGAAACTGATTTCGGGTTTAGGGTTAGGCGCCGGTAGAGTGAATAAACTCGAAAATATGGTTAATTTGCAACACAATTATAGCGTCTTTTAATTTAGGCTTTTCTGTGAATAACTAAATATGAAAAGAAATTGAAATTTCAAATTCAGTTTTAATTAATTGCTTACAATAGAGACTAAAATATGAAAATTGATTTGTTTTGAGTATTTTCTTATCTATTGTTTCAAATGAGAGACGATTTATAAATATTCATTAGTTTTATACTCTTCTTAACATTAAAATACATTTTTCTAATCTAAGTTTAGTTTAAAATATTATTCATTAATATTTTCATAATTTTAAAAACTTTTATGCATTCAGTGATAAGAAAATTGAATTTTATTTTTATGAATAAATTTTATGATAAACACCACAAACTGTAAGGAAAACATTTATTTTGAAACAGTTGTCAGACAATGACTGCCATCTATTTTGCAAACCATATACTCTTTTGATAAGAGAGTAAACTGGTTTAGTATTTAATTTTTATAATTAGATACTTTGATAATAACTATGCTCTTGTAAAAAATGAAAAGAATTGTTGAAAACTAAACTTAAGATTCGATGAATAAAATTGTTTGTTCACTGGATTTGTCAGTTGATATCATCGATTAAATTTATAATTCAAAACATATTTTAATGAAAATTCTGTTTTGAATTAAAATTAAAATTAAAAGAAATTAAGGAAAATGTTATTAAAAAACAATTTGGCGTTTGTTTTGAAATACGTCTTCACTGGAAACTAATGCAGATTATTCTCGACTTATATTAACGACTTTTCATATTCTTTATGAATATTTTTAAATATCAATTAACTGTAAAAGAGTCGAATGAAAACTATTAATCACCACTTCTTTCAAAATGATTTTTCTTCGTTCAAATCGCTATTCATTTCGAAAAATTTATTATTAGATTATATTTAATGTGAAAATTCTTTGGCGCAACATATGGACAGACCCTTAACACTGTTCGCCTTATTATATGTGAGTTATTACTATTTGATTAATCAGTTCTTCAATTGAGAACAAAGTTATCATTAATTAAGTGATTCATTTGTTTAGTCGAGATTTTACGTATTGTTTTCTGTATTCAATGGTAACATATCTAAGAGTCAACGGTTTCAACGCCTGAGTCTCTCATCTCAGAGGATATGATAAATATTTGTGTTTTATTTTTCACTTCAGTTGTGGTAATAAATAATTCAGTGAAATATTATTTAAAACTGTCGTTAGTTTTTCTGACGTTAGGTTTGAAAATAATTTTAATGTATTTTTTTCTTTAATGAAAAACATTTTAAATTCAAATTAAAACTTATCATTCAATTTATGAATTTCCTCGAATATAAACAAAATTACTTTTAAATATATGACCGCTTTATTTAATACTTGCATTTATTTAAGTTATTTAAGTGACAAAATCCAGAAATGATTCAATCATATAATGAACATAAAGTTTACTCAATTTTAAACACAAATTAATTCAGTTCTCATTGAAAAAGTTCTGTCACTTATAAGTTATTTTAATAATGAAGTTATTTCAGAGTAAAACCGTCTTCACTATAGTGGCTGTCATTTGCTTTTGTTAAGAGGTTCGGATGAATGCCTTCTGTATGTCTGACGAGTGATTTTGTAGTTTCAATACATAATAACTTTTATTATAATATGTATAACAGATTCGATGCAAACGAATACAGATATTGAATATTTGAAAAGCTTTTACTTCAGAGGAATAACTAATTGCAAAAGTGTTGCCACTTTTGGCACCGACACAATACAACAGTCCCTTAACACTGACAACACATTTTCGGACACAACATTCATTCCTTTCTATTCTTTGCTCCCAATAGTTATAATAAATTTGTTTAATCCATTGATGCCTTTCCTCCAATGGGTGACCATCTGGTCCTCCATAACTACAGAAAAGATATTAAATATAAGACGAGAGCACCGGTGCCTCCCTCTGAGCGCTTCGCCCGATATGTCCGCTACTAAGGGTCAGTGCATAAGCAAGTATTACACAAATAAAAAGGTCAGTTCTGTCAGTAGTGTCTGAGCGGATGGTTGTGTTAAATGAGAATGAATTGAATAAATCGTTTAAATCTTTCTATGAATTTATTGGTAACACATAAAGGGATTCGAGGAATACTCACTCATATCTGACTCTTATTTAGCAAAAGTCATGCATTTATACAAAAGTTATATTATTTTGAAATTAAGAGAACAAATAAAGTCATACAAAATGTTAGTCAGAATTATAAATCATAATCAATACTCTTGTCAATTCTCTCTCTCCGCACTCTCTCTCTCCGCTCTCTCTCCGCACTCTCTCTCTCCCTCTCTTCGAAAGTTCACAAAAGAGTTTTATAACATTAATTTCATAAAAGGCTTCACTCAATCATAGTGTGATTCTTATGAAGAGCTCATATAAGACATCAAAAATATAAGACCACATATGGGTATCAGAAAAATGTCTGGAAAGGCATCGACTCTATATTAAAGCTAATATTCATTTGATTGATCATCACTTTTAAGTCACTTTTTAGGTATAACTCGGAAGCAAACATTTTGCGTTCATTTTGTACGCAAAACAAGTGATTCGTACATAACTTGAATATTACATTTTCAATAAACAAGGTCCATAACAAATTTAATATTCGCATAATAACCAAGGTAGGATATATTAGATTATTTTTAGCAATATATCTTTTTAATCAGTTTTGGAATTAACTTTAGATCCAGAGCTCAGAATTCAAGATTAAGCGATTCATTTGAACTTTGTTTAGATGAGTCTTATTTTAGCCAAATCTTAAGGTTTTGGTCTTTAATTGAATATCTCTTTTGACGGTACTGTAGGGAACGGGCATTAGAGTCAGTAATAAATAGAGACAAAACTGTGGGACCGATAGTTAAGTTAATCACACGAATCACATCACACTTTGACATTGCATTAAATCCAATGCAAAGCTCTGAGCCTTTGGTTATATTATGAAAACGGGTGAACCCACAGCTGCAGACGATTAAGAGATGCGTCATTTACTCGACAGTCGACACCAATTACTTCGGCAGTACTGGATTTAGATCTGATGGTTGAGTGCGAAGGTGTAAGACTTAAGCCTATAATTTATATAACGTTTTATATTTGACTGTCTTTTCACTAATACTAATACCGAGAAAATACTTCTCCGGTTCTGAAAAAAGCAGAAAACGGACAGACATTCAATTCATTTAATAGTATCCACAGATGAATGAATGGATCAAATGAAGTCCAACAACGAAATCACTTAATAGTTTGTTTATAGACATATTCCGCCTAAAACTACCCTCAAGTAAAACACCAAAACATTCACATTCTAGCAAACAATTTAATGATCCAGGATCAAATTCGTGCATACATTTTGATAAATCAATATTAATACCTTTAAAAAGAAAATTCTAATCACTTGAAATCAATAGTCAACCCATAAGTGATTTTCCAAAGTTTAACAGAATTTAATTATTTAATATTAAGTGAAATGTTCTAGTTGCTAGTTATTAGTTGCTAGTTTCTAATGGATAATTAGTTTCAAAATTAATTAAATCCATGTATTGTTGTTTTCAACTAATTTATTATCTGTTGTTAAGCATTTCAGTTGAGTTGTTGTTCAAAATCGTGACATAAATAATGTTTTTTATGTAATTACAGAATATTCTTCAGTTAAACAAAGAATTAACGATTGATATGAGAGAAGAGAAATAATAGTCTTTCCTTTAATAACCACTGAATTTACGAAACATTTACTTTTTGGGGGCAGACATCTAATTGAAAATATCTCACAACATATATTTGGCGAAGGAGTGTGTATTCTGTGCGCACAGGCCAGTGATGAGAATGTATTGTACGGGCGAGTGATCTGTTATGTGTTAAACACGTGTTGTATTAATGCAATATTGTGGTCAATGAGCCGAATATCTGTGCAGTTAGTGTTTCATACATCACAGGACTCACAGTCTTCACTAAATGCACTTTTGGGGCACAAAAATAGTTTTAATAATAAATAAGTGAAGAGAAAAGCGAAGAGAAGAGTGAAAATATAATATCAAATAATAAGTGTAAAGCTCTGGACGTATGCAATATCGCACAGACATATAAATTATTGGCTCCGGGTTTTTAATGTAGTCGAATGTAATAGTTGTGTTTGGCTGGCGTGCAGTCGTGCGCTCGACTCACATCAACATCACTCTCACTGTTTGACACCCTTTCTATTAATGAAGGTTTGAGCCGTTCGGCCAACGCTTCGCCATCTAATATATATACCGCACATCAGTTACATCTCCCGGTGCTCTCACACATACATCAGTTACATCTCCCGGTGCTCTCACACATACATCACACCATTTCGATGCGTAAAACTTGACTCTAATATCAGTAAAACTTTTGTGTTTTGATTGATATCTTATGTCACGACACTAGGTTTGGCCCCAATTATGGTTAGCTCAATCCCTATTTATTTAAATTCTATCTTGGTGACAATATAGAACTGGCTCAAATACAAATATTGATGGCTTATTCTATTGAAAAATAGCCCCAAAATGTTTACTTCAGGAAAAATGGATTCGTATTATTGATAGTAAGCTAATCGGACACAGGCTTTAGCTGAGAGTTGGGCACAGATCAAGTGGAGAGAGGGATGATATGATATTCTAAGTGATTGAGTTTACGCAATATGTTTACTCAGAATAAGAGAATATTGGTTATGGAGGAAAGCCATTATAAAATGCCAAACACATCTGGATATGTCGAGTGCGGAGTGTAGAGATGCTGACTTTTTGCTGCCACACTCTAACATAACCAGTGCTCTACCAGTGCTCAGTCAATCTCATCTCATACACAACCGATGCTTTGGATGTGTGGCTCATATTCTGGTGGCTTAAAAGATATGATACATCGAAAGAGCATAAAAAACTTGAGTTCATTTGTAATTGAGTTAATGTTTCTTTATATGAGAGATGGATGGGAGGGCTGTGCGGGTGGAGGCTATCAAACAAAATATTATGTTTTAGATTAACTTAATTCCAGAACAGAATATGACTGAAATAATGGTTTAGAATAACAGAAACATTTGTTTTTGTTTTGTTTTCTACTTTTAGAGCAAATAGTGCTGTCGTTGTCAACCCAACTGTCGGTTCCTCTCAAATAACTAATTCTGAAACAAAAATCTAATGTAATCTAACTTTGATTTTTAGCAACAAATGCTTTTGTGATTTACGAGTAAAGTTGAGTCGCATCACAACTGAAAACATATGTTTCACATCATATCAAAGACAAAGACATTTACATTTCTATTGCATTCATAACACCGTAAAAACTATTACAGAATATTCTGTATTAAACAAATAGAATATGCATTTGATTTATGTTTGGCTCAAATATATCGTATGTCTAACTATTATGTTATCTAAAACTTGTAATAATATTGTAAAGAATAGCAAAGGAATGGCAAACGAATGGCAAAAACAAAATTATTATGAAATCTGGAAATCTTACACAAAGAAAATCGTTTGGAACCGATTGCTTGGATGTCATCCTAACGATGCCTTCCCTTCATATTACTGTATATTAAGAATAAAGTCTTTCATATCTTTCGTTATTATAAGAAACAAATAATAGAACATTAAAAGAACAAAAACTATACTAAACGGATCTTTTTGTTGAGTTGTGTTGTGTTGTGATTTGATGTAGAATTGATCACTTCTTATATGATATAATCATTCTATGGATTCACTCAATCCTCACAATAACTAACTTTCGAATCAATATTAGTATCATTTACTAAATATCTGCACTTTTTGTAAATTAGAATAAATGTGTTCATCATTTTAACCAAAAAGTTTACTAAGAAAACGAAATCTCAGTCAACTAATTGAGAGCTCAACTTTCAAAGTTGCTAGATATTTTCCTATTTAATTATGATAGTTGTCTAGAAACAGGATTTGACTGTATTTGGATAAAGATGTAACAGCTTTCACAAATGATATTTTTGCACTGGACAGTTGCACTGATACACTTACACCCAAACTGATGCACAGAACAAACATTTTTTTGTGTGGCTGTGCTCTCACTGTTTCAATATATCTATAGAAAGTGTCAGAAAAAGTAATACCAGATATTTGGTGTTTTGGTGTATATGAAGCGCACAAATAGTATTTCTCTCACACTATATATCACTTTCGATATGAGTTAAAGTGATTTGAAGCGCAATTTAATGATCGTTATCTCTATTGAACCCAATCTCAGTGTTTGAAATATACGAGTCTATAGAGATATACACATCAGAAATAAAAAGGATATGAAACCAATTACTCACTTATATTATAAGTTATATATTATATGAAATAATATATTTTGGGGTCCGTAGGACTCAAAATTCGTTTTTACAGTCAATTTGCCAAAAATGTCATTTGTTTTGGCCTTCCCTTCAATATCTTCAGTGACTCTCTTTTTCTTTCCTTTTTTTTACATAAAACATATGAAATATTACAACAAATTTGTTTTACTTTCAATTAACCCAAAAATTGCATAATTGGTGCACATCTTTGCTTATTATGGGATTAAATGGAATTATCATGATAAGTTATCTATTACTATTAAACTCTTGAGTTTTTCCAATAGTTTATTGATTGATTTCATGCAATATTTGAACGATGAACCAGGACCATTTGCTTATACATATTATGTAGATGAGATATTTATCTTCAATTACATCTGCTCTTCCACTCCAACCTCTTGTGTAATATATATATATATAATGTTTGTGTAATATATCTCATGTATCGGAGTATTAGAAGATATGATAAACCACTTAAAAAGACTATATTTCATCGCAAATGTTATATTAAAAACTGAAAGACTCATAGCCTGTGTCTGAGACCGAACTTTGCTTTCATATGACATACACAGAGATAGAGAGAAATATAAATTATATTTTCTTTTCTCGACATATGTTCACCGATAGGACTATATTACACTTTATTAGAATCGATAGAAGATATTGTTTTCCACTTTTTGTTTTGCAAAATATGTTTTGAGAACAAAATGTTTGCCCTTTGAAACAATTGGGGATCAGATGATTGACAAAATTAATTAGTCTAGTTATCATTTTGCACACACACATTCTCTCTCTCTCTCTCTCTCTCTCTCTCTCTCTCTCTCTCCACACTCTTTCTTCGTCTGAAAATGTCTAAAGTTTTTATTAAAAATTTCACATTTTTTAGGCGAAAAACAATTCTTGAAATATAAAACTGTAATCACTTTTGAACAGAGTTTTGATGGATTAGTTGTTTGAAAGTTTGAATTCCTCTGAAGAGCGAAACAACAGCCGTATATTAAAACCAGTTTTCATACTTTACTTTCAAACTTTATTTTTAGTTAGTTTTCAGATAAAAATATATAAAATTTCAGTGAAAAACGTGTAGGAAAGGCATCGATCAAGTGTTGAACACTCAAAACCATTGCAAACAATTTCGGGAAAAAATTCACAATAAGTTAGAAATGAAAAATTGGACACTAAATGATGGAAATTTCAATTCAACCATGCTCATTTTTCAACAATTTTGTGCTGGGTCAGAGCAAATCCAATTGTCTCAAATGAGGTAATTATTGTTTTTTAAACAATTCTAAAGGTTTGTAAACTTAGAAATAATATTTGTAGCATGCTAATTTATTCTAAACGCCTACTCTAAAGTGTTGCAATCCTTGGTTACACGAGAGAGGGATGGCATAAATGGCATAAATTAAACGGAGATTCCAATAAATCTGAGTTAAAACGTGAAAATAGTATTGGATTACTATCACTCCCACCACATATACACCACATCTACAGAGAAAAACACTATTTTCTCAGTAATTAATTCTGAGCTGCGATTGTGAATAACATTTAAAAATTAAATGTACATTAGATTTGATGCATCACTGTTTCACTGACAGAGCACAGCCATAGAACAGACCTGAGCACTGCCACAATCAGAGAGAAAGACTGGTTATACGCCTCATTTCATCTTAAAATCAAAAGTTCGTGATTAATGCCAGACTCTCAGGGGATTGTAATGTCAGTGTTTCATAGCACTGCTATATCTGGCGGTGCAGTGGACGCACTTTTTATGCCATATCATGGATGAAGTGCTTCTCCATATGTCTAAAGAATAGGAGTGTAGTGGAGACCAATACTCAGTACTGAATGTCATTCATATTTATTTATATATTTGCCTCTCATTTCACTGTTTCTGTAGTAAAGCACAACTACTTAACTGTATAACAACTTTTAAGGGGAAAACTAATCAATTGATGAAACCATTCATTATCTGATTTATGGCCACAAAATATATTTTCGGTGAATCTTTAAGTTTTTGGGGTCTTTCGGCAAATGACACCATTTATATGGAATTCAATCACTGACTAATTGAATGACACTTTTATCTGAAATTTGATAATTTAGTTGACTTTTAAATATTCAGTTAATTCTATTTTTGACATTTAAAATGTTGTTCGGATAAATTACACTCATCTTACAACTACTAACTAACAGTAACTAATCAAGGTTAACATCTTAGCATAACATCCCTTGTAGTGAAATGCAACAAATGTTAGTTAGCCTAGACAATTTTAACAGATTTTCAAAATGATATACATTTAATAGGATTTATATATGAAAAAAATAAGTGTCTGGGAATTGGTTGGGTATTGGACACTGCCTGAGCATATCTAGTCTAGTAATAAAGATTTATGGAAGTGAATAATAAAGTGTACGAACAATAAATATTATAATTGTGTTCACTTATTATGACTATAACTGTAACGCATTTTGAAGTGAAACACAATATCTGAACGAATATTATTAACGCATACAATAAATCAGAGGACAGACTCTAATACCCTCTCCTTTATTACACAACAGAAAAGCAAAGCACTAATAGAGATATAGGATGTGTTGAACATTAACAGCTGCATTCAGATAAAGACATCACAAACCGTCACCACTGCCTCAGAGAGAATAAGAGAGAGTCACAGAGAGTCAGACATATTGAGGGATGAGTTTCAGTCCGTAACGCATATTATGTTTTTAAGGCTAACACATCCATAAGTGCATTATATTCAACAAACAGAATACCAGTGATAGCCCGAGCAATGAGAGCCCCTCTTCTTCACACTTTTAAAAAGAGGAGCACAACCAGAGCACAAGCAGAGCACAACCCCCTGCGATCAAACATAGCCTCCAAAGTCCAGTAAACATTTGATAGAGTATAACAAATCGGGAGGAAATATATATATCTATGATTGTGTTCAATATATATTTTATCGCGTATATGATTTTTCAGTGCTCTGGCACATTCTATTGTTTGTCCCGGCTCAACATTTGAGGCATCGCTTAGGGATTAGTGCCTTTTATTGAATACCAGTAGTAGAAGTGAAGAGTCGTTTTCGGCTCTACAAATGGGACACCAGAGAGGGTGAAGCGCACAGAAAAAATCGCTTTTCAATTGCAATGGTTCTGCTCTTCCATATATTCTATGGACAAAAGCATATGCCTTCAGATTATATGCCTGTTGTGCGCGTATTTCCTGTGCCGTCCAATCAGTTGTGTATGCGATGAGAGGTGACAAACGAATACATCTTTCATTGTGACGATTGTCACACATATTATTGTCCCTATTTTTAATAATAATAACCAATAATCTCATCTACAAAGGAATAGCTTTTCTCCCGCTCTGTCCTAACACTCAACAGTTATGCCTCAATTTGAGTCTCAATTCGGACACAAAAATTCTGTTTTGAATTTTACTGGTTATTGATTTATTATTAATATACCATAACCAGGACTCAAATTGTTTGAGGGCACTAACTCTCAGCTCAGGTACTCAATCATTAAACATTGCTTTTCTCAACTCATGTTAACATTTCTTACGCAATACTTTTAACTTAATAAATATAAATGCAATAAGCAGTTGTACCTTGGTCACTTTTTATAATCCAAGTTTTGCTGCCTTTAATTAGAATTTTATTATTGAATTGACTCTTCATTGAACTCCTGGCAAAAGCCAGTTGTGAATAGAGGGAAACCCCATTCCATTGATAATAAATTGAATAAAAGTCTCAATTATTTATTGGGTAACCATGCTCCTATTATAAATGATCGATAAAAAAGGGATATTCAAAACATTATATAATTTATGGTTTTTTCGTGTTATTCGTAAAAGAAATCTTGCAAGAAAAAATTCTGGGCACAGAATAATAGAACTGAATTTAACTAAAGACTGTCGACAATGAATTGAATGGGCGAACGACACAAGTCAGGAGTCAGTCCTCAATTGATTTATTATAACATTTCAAACATTGATTTGAACTGAAAAACATCGTATCTGTTAAGTAATGTTTAATACTTTGGATCAATATTTTAGAGAGAGAGTGCGGAGAGAGAGAGAGAGAGAGAGAGAGAGAGAGAGAGAGAGAGAGCGGAGAGAGAGAGAGCTCTTTGAATTTGAGATACATTTATGTTTGTATTTGATATCATTTTTTGGTCTAAACTGTAACCCAAAAATGTTTTGTTTGGAAACACATTATTCTGAATCTGTTGTCATAATTTTCCCCCCGATTTGACTTATTTTCATAAATTTGGGAAAATATTTTAATCTCTAACCAATGAAATCAGATTTCATAATGAATTGTAAACAAGTTTTGCAGAGAAAATGCGATTTTTCTGCTCTAATATAACAATAGATTTATTCAAATAAACGGAAATATGTATTGTATTTCATAGCTTTCCTTCAGATCGAAGAATACCTTAAATATGTTTTTCAAAATATAGTTTATTGAAAATATTCACTATTTTTGTGATAATGAGTGAGGATTTTAAAAGAAAATTGAGGTCTTTCTGTAAACACCACTTAATCACAAACATATGGAGTAATCAAAAGACTCATCAATTCAATGGAACCGTTAGTCTCTTCATTAGAATTTCAGTTAAATGGTTTGTAATTTAAGCTCAAGAATATTATCTCTGACCACAGACTTTAAAAACTGTTAAAATGTGATAAAATTAACTGAAAACTCGAGATAAGTCTGAACTGACGTCTGAAGTCCGGGAAACCCTTCAACTTAGACCTCAGACACTTAATTATACTTTTCATTACATTTCGAAGAAAATTAAGGAATTCTTCACTTCTAAGAGAAGTACAGAAAATCAGTTCAACCACTGAATAAGAAAGCAGTGAAATACCAACAAAAGAGGAAATACTATAATATATCTAAAGAAGTGAATCGAAATAATGAAAAGATTAGATAAGAAAAAAGGTTTTCTCTACTCTTCATTAGTTTCGAAGTCATATCTTTGAAGAGAAGTTCAGAAAATTCAGAGTAATATCAAAGCAAAAGAAATACTAAAACTAAAACTGCTGTCAAAAACATTTCTCCACTAAATTCGTGACACATGACCACTACTTCTGAGTGCACTCCCATTTAAAGATGTATTTCTTGGGGTAAGAAATGCACATTTCAGCAGAAATATTAAACTCAAAAGCGGTTCCCTTTTTGTGTTAAGAATATATAACTTTTTTTGGTTAAACAAAAAATCTTTGAATAAATATATTTTTTTCTTCGTTTTTAAGCATAAATTCAATGCTTTAAAGCGATGTTATAAACAGCACAACAACTGGAAATGGAAATGAAATAGTGGTCACAAAATTGATTGAATCGACACTTTTTGTAAACATTTCAAAGAGTGTCAGCCCTTAACTAAAGTCATTAGTTTTATATTTTGATAATTTAGAGCAATTCTCAAGTAATCACCTAGGATACTTATTGACATGGAATTTAAGATTTTTATCTAATTTGTACAGTTTGTAAATGTCCTTGATCATTTCCTATTGCAGTCAGTTTTAAGAAAAATTGCTTTTAATTACAAACTTATGAGTATATGAAGACATTGAAGACATCCAATTAGGCATAAAGTCATTGAAAATCTATACCCTTTTGACGGTCCACTCAGTGGACAGATAAGCGCAAAGCCATACGATATATGAAAAGACATTAAAAGTGGTCTTACCTTCCAGTTGAATGTCGATGTAATAGGATCTTTGCGAATCTTTCCCGGATAGGGACCAAAAATTGTGCCCAATTTTAGATCAGTTCGCGCGCACACAGTTATGAATGTTTGATGATTAGGACCACCGGCGCTATTGCCTGCACTGATAGCAGTTGTTGGCCGTAATTCGAGCTCTTTGGGCAGCTCTGGTAGTATTGGCCGTTGCGGTGCACCAAAAGTGTCGCCGATATTATCATAGGGTTTGTATGAATTACGCGCTGATGAGTCGCTTGAATAGACATTTATGTCTGTGTCTTCAGGCTCTGCATCAGATGTGCACATCTCGTCTGACACACTCAGGACGTCGTCCTCTTCGCCTGAAATTCATATATATTTGTTTGAAATAAATTCTTTACTTAAAATCATATAAATATTAACCAAAATATTAATCAAAATAAAGACATTTGAAAACCAGTGACACAAAGAGTCCGTCCGACACACGTCTTATCATTTTAGAGACTTTTCTCTTGAGATAAAAATTTAGTGACAATATTTGAGACAATATTTGAGACAATAATACTTATAATAAACAAAAATATAGTAATGAGTGACAAATATATAACAGTTTTGTTTTCGAGTCTAATATAACTGTTGTTAGTCTTAAACGTCTCTTTTATTTGTAAAAGACTTTACTCGACTTCTAATCCAATCGATTGTAAAATGTTTTGGCATTTTATTAATGGTTACGACTCTTAACTATCTCTCAAATAATACCGCACTTTATCTCTGTTTCAAAAGAAATATTTTTAGATAATATTCATAAAACTCTTCGGAAACAATTTTCTTTTGTCACAAATATATTCTCCACTATTTGTTTGCGTCGGAAGAGATACCCAAACAAATATTCGGGCAAAAGGTGTTGGTATTGATTCCGACTCTTCTCTGGCGGATGTGATTCTTAATCATATATTTGTTTTTCAGCCAAAAATGCATTCGTCTCTCATTTGAGCAAAAATGCAGATAACATGCATTAAGAGGAGATTCAATAACAACCCTTTAGTTACGTTTATTCATCAAATTTTATGTTTTCCTACATTTGAATAAATTAAATAATAAAAACATTTTTATAGTTCTTTTTATTTACAACTTTTTAATCACTGATTTAATTAACAATAATTTTAAGAAAACTTTGTTTTTATTCTTTATGTGAATTCTTATCACAAATTCATAAATTTTTAAAAATGTTTTTTTACATTTCCTCTGACTTTTTTGTGGTTACATTTAGGGGTTGTCTTCCATTGACAGACAGAGTGTCAAAGATTTAGGAGAAGAAAAATAGTGATATCTATCATTGGATTGTCAACACATTTATTGATAGATATTTTTCAATTGGGAAGTGATTCTTCATTCGACAATATATACGACAATAGGAATCATATGAAAAGAAGTGAATCAATGATTTTACTCTTCAATCATTAAATGAATAAATAATAGTAAATGTTTTTCATTCACACGAATCGAGATTTTAAATAAGAATATCTGTTGTTATTTACTCGAAGTATATATGAATAATAGCACTGATATGATAGAGAGTGTTAACTCATCCCTGAGTCAACACCAATCAATAGGACCAGACATCTGTGGCTTTGTGTGTGATATGTTTACACATAATTCGTTATCCACTAAAGAGAACACCACTATTGAGAAGAAGACATTTAGACAACACACAAACCTAACACTAAGTTCACAATCATTTAGACATAAAATATTTAAACAGCTGTCGATGAGTAGAGATATCTATTCCGAAGACGTTTTTATAGTAAACTTAAGGCCAAACACATCGCAAGATATACCACTAAAAGCCCACACAATTTGCAAACGTATTGGCACTTCTCTATAATTGACTAATAAATAAATTATGTCTACAATAAAACTATTTGTTACTCAATTATGACACACAATATTGTTGACAATATTTCCCTTTTTGTCCACTTATTTGGTCTCACAATCAAAGAGAGAGTTATGTTTGTAAAACAAGTCGATTATAACGTGAATTAAGTTTTATTTATTAATTACTAGTTTTTCAAGAATTAAGTCATTTGTCAGATGAGTTAAGGCGTTGAAATATTTTCAAATTTTTTACATTTTATGAAAATAACTCATATCTCTCACTGCGAGTAGTATTTCATCGACTTTTTTCAAAATAAATTATATTTTTATTGAAGAAAATTGTCTTTTCATCAAAACTATTGATAATATGAAATAAAATGTAATTTTAAATGAAAACTAGACTTTTATGTTAAGAAATGTATATTTTTATCAAAATTATCCAAAATATATGAGAAAAATATTATTAAACAAATCTGTTACTCAATTACTACAACGTTATTCACACCACACGAGAGTCTGAGCTCAAGTCAAAACTAATTTGAATAAGTCGTAAGACTTCACAACATATAAAAACTTGAATATTACCAACGAATCAAAAATTCTTCTATCAATAAATGTTAGGAAAAAACAAATTTATGCATAAATTGTATTTAAGTTTTTCCCACTTCGGGAGTGACTCAGAAGAGAGAAATGACCGGAACTTCGAAACACAAGTTTTCATTGATTTGATTATAAATTTTTATACAAAAAAAGTATATTAATGTCTACCAAAAACTACTTACGCACACACTTGAAGGACCCGTTATATAAAATCTACAGTCAATTCCTGTTTAATCAAAACGAATCCAATGAGTTGACGACTGATTTATTATAGATTTTTAAATCAAAATCCTATTCAATATAAGGTGTTTGACTGTTAGGCCTAACCTATGAGCCAATTAAATACATAATAAATAACTACACCAATAGACCCATAGTGCACACACATATACCGGCGCTCACAGCACTCTCTTCAGTAGTGATATTATTAGCAAGAGTTGTGTGGCAGTGGTTTTGGTAACCGATTCGATCGCTCAGAATATAGGGTTAAAAATATGTTATTTTTCTGGTCTTAAACTTTTAGACCAAAAGTATAGCCGAAAAAAAACAGCTTAAGATACCTCTCGAGTGGTTTTCTGTTAGACATGTGCAGTGAAAATAGTGTCACCGCTAAACATACACACACAGAGATCAGTCCTGTGCGTCCTATCAGTCGCTCTTTTATTGCAATTGCCTTTAAAATGTTTAGCCATAAACTAGACTCTGATTTATATATCGATAGGGAATACATACAGAATAGTATTGAATATAAAAATACATTTAAAGTCAGGAAAGTCTAAGAAAAGCCAAAAATGTGTCTGTTGTGCAAAATATAAAAAATAGGATACAATTCCATTCCTTCCCAACTCTCAGAATAGAGTTGACTAAGAAATGGATAAAAAAATTGTGTTTTTTATATGAAACAGAAGTCACGCGCCCACAGAATGCAGAAAAAATTCTGTATATAAACTGGTTTTACGCCTAATATATGGTACACAAAGTGAACACAAACTGAATCTCAAGAAGAATATCGTCTATCGAATAGTCTATCGGAAGACTAAATCAGTTGAATAGTCGACTCAGAGAAAGGCTTTTTCTCTCTATTAGTTTTAGTGAAAGAATAACCAAAAGAATAGCTCTTAAAGAGAACAGAGAATACCATTGAGTTTATGTAGTGTTTTGTCTTTGAGAGTAAAAGTCAACGCAATCTTATTATCTAAACTCATAGTTTTAGAGCGTTTGCCTCTAACTGTTAGCTCATTCAACAGTAAAATAGTGTCGAGAGAGAGAGGGCTCTAACAGAACAAGACCGACAGCACAGGCCATTCCTCTTGATAGTTCCGGCAGCTAAAGAGTCTCGTTGGGAGTTACGGGTCAATTAGGGTTAAATGTTTGATCCATTATTTTCTGGATGTGTTTTACTGAACAGAGAGAACAGAATAAAAGAGTGAGAGAAATGTTATAAAGCAAGTGTTGGAGAGCGCTCTAAATTGAGAGCACAAACACTATTGGACTGACTTTTTATCCACAATCAGACTCTAAACATATAAAAAGAGATAATGACTGCAAAGAAATCACTGCCGACTAAACTGATGGCCAATGGTTTCACAATAGTGTGAATGATAGCCTTCCCCCCACTGATAGTGTTTGTGCCCTACGATTAACAAAAAGTCTTCAATCATTGGTTTTAAGTGCAGATGAGTTTACATTTTAGACATAATAGAGTTAAGAGTATTTTTCCAATCGTTTTGATATATGACTTGTAGTGAGAGTAAAGACACATCAGATCTGTTTAATGGGATTCGTCTGTTATTTTCCCTCAGATTATGAGTTTTGTATGTGTTTTGCAAACTTAAACTTAAAATACTATTTCACTCTAACTCTCAAATGAATTGTGAGTTATTTATCGGACGCCCGCCCGGACTGACAATTATTTTGTGTGACTGTCTGTCAGATAAGACACAATTCAATAACGATATCATTAAACACAAACTGATTGTATAATAAAACCATTAGAACCGTTAGATTACTCGACAATCTCTGGGATTACTCTCATCTCTTGCCTTATCATATGTTTTGAGTGTCATATAATAAGAGGTGAGGAATAAAACTTTGATATCATTAATGTTTGACAGATATATCTTATTCTCGAAACATATATTCTCTTCACTTAAATAAATAAAAAGATTAAAAACTATTTTTTTCATTTTTTATATGCTTTCGGTTTAATACTTAAGTAAAAATAAATTACAATAAAAAACAAAATACAATAACTCACAGAACCGGGTCTTTGAGTAATTGTTAATCATTTGGAGACGATTTAAATACATCTGACTATCAATAAGTCATCTGACAATTGCTAAGAGAATGAAAGAAAGAAAAATGAAGTTTATTTGTAAATTAAGTTCTGATAGTTATGATTGTGTGTTGAGCTGTGGATTGAATTTAAAACAATTTTTTTGGTTCACAATTGTAGTCACATATTGTGTTTTGACCCCAATTAACGAAGAGTTGAACTAAAAGATATGATATTTCGCTAACAACTGATATAAATAAAGGATAAGAAAATATAGAATGAATTAAAGGAAGGAATAATAATTTGCATTCTATGAACAAATAATACATTTATTAGTAAATAGAATATTAAATCAAATATTTAGTTTGAGAGTGGAGTCGCACAGACATCACACTAACCACAGCCAAGCTATCATCTCCTAGAACTTACTCATTGAGCTAAGAAAGCTAGCAAGGATACACAATTGAACAATTTATTTTCATTGACATAAGATGAGTGATAATTAACGATAATCTCAATGAGTATTATATTTATTACGAGTGATTCTATTGTAGATATATTTAATGAGCCTTGGTGATTAAAAGTATTATTCATTGCAATAATTAAACAAAGGAAGTCACTCTCCCAGGCATTAGAGAACGTTTGTAGAAAAAATTCTAATATTTTTGTTGTTATCTTACAAACTGTTTCCTCCATATAATAAGTGAATTACTATTTATTAACGAATTGTTTTTCTCTCTATTAGTTTGTCGTTCAATATATTGCTTTAAAGACAACGATATTCCTATTAAAACACTGTTATTATAGCTCTTCTAGTGTTAGGTCCGGGTATTAGAGTTTAGTGATAAAAATAATAAGTTTTCGTCTAAAACTCATATATTATTTAAATATTGAGTGGTATATGTTGTGCCCATTATTAGTTTTATGGGTAAAGTTATCAGTGAACAAAACAAATGCTGTCTCAGATCACTCTATCCTTAGTGTAATAAAAAGATTTTTCAATTCTTTCCGCTTTATCTCTACAACAGAACAGATGAGTCAATATTGAGACAAATGATATGAATATCTCAATGAATGACAGGAATTAAACTATAATTCAGACAAAACACTATCGATGTGTGAGATTTGATGAGTAATTCACACAAATATTTATTCCCATAGAAAACAATTGATACCAATTATCAAATTCATTGATATTTATAGTCTTTTAATCTTTAAATACTATTCTTTTCTTATTTTCTAATTTATATTCATTTATGAGGACTGCCTTCCTATGAGACACTCTTAACGGGTTTTAGCTTAAGTTAAACGCTTCTAATTTTCAACAAATAATAACCTTGTTCATTAAATATGACAAAATTTAGTTCTGATAACTCAGCAAAAAGTTAAATCATTTTTTTAGCTAAAATAGTCAAAAGAATAGCATAACTAATGAATGGAAGAGTCGGTACATCACAGACACAGAATGAATGTAAAGAAAATCATTTTCGACTCTATTCTAACAGAATTTTTCATACAATTCCTGTTTTTATGGGTATTAGTGGAGAATCTGTTGAAGTTTAGAGACAGTGAGACTAAAAGTCACGTCTGTGTGAATCCCCAAAAAAAACTATCCTATGATATAAAAAGCAGAGATTATGACAAATAAAGCCTTAAAAAGTTTGTATCAGATATTCGTCTAAACTGTTGATTGATTCGCCGATGTTTTCATTTCCTTACAGCATATGTGAAGCCATATATGATGTGCCAACTATAGCATAGGACAGACATAGAATAGGCATACGATAGGATGAACTAACATTAGGGCTAATATTAGGTTAAACTAAAATTATTGGGAAATTAAATAAAAAAAATAGTTCGCCCACTCATTACGTGACGGTTCGCCGCTTTTATAAAAGAGTTAGAAATTGAATATTCATTTGATAAATGTGTGACGATTACGATCAACAAATCTTTATAGGGATTCATTAAAAATTGATTTGAGCTAGATAAATTATGATCAATTATTTGATAATTTTGCAAAAGTTTTGTCAACAAAAGAACATTTACTCACATTTGAAGAAATAAACAAAAATAAATTAATCCGAAGAAAATGTGAAAAACAAATATCGATAACACAAACCGTTAACACATTAAATTGAATCCGGATCATTTGCTCCAATAATATGAATAATCTTTATACTTTTAATAGCTTTTAATGAAGAATCAAACCACATGGATTATCAAGCTCAAATAATTTGATAATTATTTCAATAAACATTTGGAAAAAACGAGGGAACAAAACACAAACTTTTGTGAAAAACACTTAATTTATGACTATTTGTGTCGAATTGAATAATTCAATAAATGAATCTTGGTTAATTTTGTCTTAATTAGCTATCAATGGGATAAAAAGATGCCTTACTTGACATAATTGGTGTAAACTTTGCCGGCTTTTAATAATAGTTATAATTTGAAAAATTCTATTCAGGTTATAGTTTGGCACCACTTTTGCTAAGTTGTGCTGTGCGTTACACAGAGTTTGACTGAAGAAGAAGACAAACCCATCCTCTCTTTTGGCACAGGCCTACGCTGTGCTGTATGGATGCGCCTCCCAATCATTGACGAGGATGAATCCTATCACACTTCTCTGAATAAAGTCTGTCCCCTCTGTATGAGTGTTGTGTTGGACACTTCACTTAGAATTCATAGTAAAGCTCTGGTAAAGCACTGGTAGAAAAGGCAATCGGATGCGCGGTATGGCTGCGCATCACAGTCTGCGCCCAAAAACATAACTATTAGATGACTGACACAGAAGTGCCGATAATAGAGAGTTAAAAACACCGATTCTAATCGAATCGAGTCAATTTAGAATATGACCTTGCTAGTTTTGAATTAGTTGAATAACGGTTTAACAGGTTATTACTCGAAGGAGTACTTAAGCTTCACTACTTTATTGCACATGTTTATTACCTAGGTATAATATTTCATTCTAAATATTAAGATTTATGAGTTATCTTTTAAAGATAATAATTTGATGTTTTGATGGTTTGATGGATCATTTTAGTGAAATACTCTGCTTGGAGTCCATTGTTCTCATATAATAGGAATTAATGCAAATCTGTTGCAAATAAAACAACAGAGAAGTGACTCATATTTACATTAAATAATGCCTTAATTTTATTTAAGTACTAATCAAACAAAAGACTAAACGAATAGCCATTCAATTCAATTAATCCATTTATAATTAGAGTCAAACTTTTTATTTATCTCTTTTTGTTTTAAGTTATCATCGCTTATAAAAAAGATATTAACAAATAATAACTTTGTATTCAACTCAAACTTACTCTTATTTTTAAAATTAGATTCGTTTTAATTTAAATTAATTTTTAATTATTATAAATGTGCTGGATTATATTTTTAATAATTTACTATTTTAAGTTACTAGAGCAATTTTCTTTGTAAGCTTCTTATAACTTGAGCAAGTACATTTGATTCTTGTATTCATTAGACTAAATGACTTAAATGGAATGAATTCTTGAGAGAATATCCATAAGAATATTGATCTGTTATTAGGTATAGCTATGGGCAATGCAATACTGATTAACTTGAAAATAATCTTGGTAATTATATTGATGATAAATCAAGGCTATTTTTCATTAACACAAATACATTTTAAGCTAAATTATATTCTCTTTTTTATCTAAATTCTAATCAATAAATATATATATTATGTTATTTATTGACGACTAATCGAGTAATGGATTGTTTGCTTCAATTGTGACTTAAATCAAAATCTATGTCACACAGTCTGTGGCCAATGCTTATAGAGGGGGACGGAATCAATAGACTGAATCAACTAAAAGTCAAAGATAATTATGGTTTTCATCGACTCATACTATGAGAGTAGAGATGGAAACCAAGGATACCAACGATTCGGTTGAGGACAACAACAGTACATTAAATTCAAAATAATAATAAAATTGAAAAGAATTGCGTTTTTTGTGTGGAGAGAGAGGGAGAGAGAGAGAGAGAGAGCAAACGCTTTAAAAGTTGTAGAATGAAAAGAGTAAAACGAGTGCCTCTTTTAAGGGAAGAGTTTTCTTCTATTTTCACCACTCATTTTATATAAATATACAAGAACAATTGGAAAGATTAGGAGATTTACGCGGAGAATCTGTAAATTCCAAACTGAGGGAAAGTATTTCACGACATTGAAAGGAGTGTTCGAACAGTTTTTTCTAAAGAGTTATGTATTTTATATTTTTACAAATATATTAAAAGAAGAAAGAGTTAACTCCATTAATACAAAAAAAAAGTAAACATTAATGAAATTCTTTAATAATGAGTTTTTATAAGAAAGAGACTGATTATCGGAATTATTTATATGGCAAACTGAATCTTGCTCATTTATTACCCATGATTAAAATAATATATACATTCTGATAACCAATTAATTTATTTATAATTATAGAAATTTAAGTTTATAGATATAATAGTGATCATTGATTTGTATAAAAGTCTTGTCTTAAAATAGTTTTTGTTTAAATCGATTTTAAAGTAAATCAATTGGAAATAAATTTTTGTTGAGTGAAAAAACATAAGGAATTTATTGATCGAATGAAATGAGAATTATATTAAGATTAGAAGACATTAATTTTTTGTTCAAAACTAATGATAAAAATGTGAAAATCATAAGAATCGTTGTTTGGGGGGAAGAATGAAAACTCAGAGAAATTTTTTAGGCTTTGGATGAGTTGATGAGTAAAACATTTAATGACTGCTCTTTCGTTGTCTAACATTAGTTTTGAAAATATTATGAATAGAATCGAATCGTTTTATATTCAGTTTGTATTCTCTAAAGTATAGCTTTTATTGTTAACTAAAGGTTAGGTTTAGAGCTTTCACAGCGATTACGTGCCCTAAACTCTATTAAATGTTGTATTTCTCTCATATGAATGTATTTATATTAAGTTTATTTTATATTAATATTGGAATAAGTTTTTCATATTATTATTATTATTATTTGAACAAAAAAAGTGACATTTAATAAATTCAGAAAACGAGAGACAAAGTGATAACAAATGCAAATAGAAATAAATGTAATGAGAAACGAATACAAAAGAATTGGTTGGGTGTGGATCGCATTATTCGTTCCCCTTTTACTTATAATATTATTACATTAAAACATAATATCAATTCTTAATATCTTTTGCATTATTTTTATGCTTTGACGCCCTTTTCAGTAACAATAGCTTTGAAACCGTTGAGCAACAAAAATAAATGGACATCATTTGAAAGGAGAGCAGACACACAAAAGTGCCACAAAAGTGCCAAGACGTTATCGATTAATATGAATGCAGGAAATGAATTCCAAGCCATTGGGATAGGGATGGATTGGATGCTCTCTAATACTTGTTTCTAAATGCTATCAAACGCATAGAACTGCACCTCAACTCAAATTAATTTCAGAGCGAATACACAAAAAACATTATCTCAAAACATATAAACTCCGAGTATTGATATATGGTTTATATATTGTTAGAACAATGCCGTCAGCGGTATTCCACCCAAACTATTCATTGCACACATTCAACAGTTTCACAACAGTTTCACTTTCGCCTCAACCAAACAACTGCTATAAGTCACAGGTCTTGTTTAATACAAATACTTTTTTAGATCATTGATGGTCAGGGGGTGGATAACTCTCTAATCGTTTGATCAAAAAAATGATTTCACACCATTTCTTTGTTTTTTCAGACTTAATGTAAGTTCAATTCTCTTGTGTTACAAAAATAAATTTAGGTTTATCTAGTTGATTTTTTATTTATGAGCTGAAGAAAATTTAATCAAAAAACAAAGTGTTTTATCAAATGTTTGCAACTTTTTATCAAATCTCGAAAACGCAAACTTTTTTAAGTATAAAAACTAACATGGTAGTTTATTTTCAAATATTCTATTTAAATTTATAGTTTGATTATTACCTTGAACAATTTTTGATAACTTGACATTTTTATGGTATAGTTATAGCGTTACATATTATGAACTTCTCTGTTATTGTCTGAAAAGAGAACTTATTCTTAGCTCATCATTCAATGTCGTCGGTATAAATGTTTGGCCATTTCTTCCGATATATAAATGATATAAAAAAGTTGCGTTTATTTCAATGAATATAAAAAAGTGTCGAATTTAAGCAATATTTGAATTGAATAAAAGCTCGAATGTCGTACATTATGTCTCCCCCGTCACAGTCGTATTGCAAGAGAGCTCCCAATCATTGCGATGACCGATAAAAATATTGTAAAAAAGCAGACCATCTGTCGATTCTTTGGTTCCAATGATTTTCAATGGATATGACTTCTGACAAATGAATATAAAAGTACATCAAAAGACTGAAGTTTAAGGAAACTTAAAATGAAATTCTCTTCTGATTTCAATATCAATGCATTCATTCGTAATATTTATTATTTATGGCGTTCCCATCGTTTGTAGATTTTATCATTCAATATGTTTTCAAATTGAAGAATATCGTGAAAAATTTGCACAAGTACAATTGTACAACTGTTATATAACTATACAGGAGTACAACACTTCCTAAAATTTTTGAAATTTTCGATTGACTGCTTTAGAGATGGATTTCTAGTCAGTCTTAAAGTTTGTATATGAGATGTGCTGAGGGGTTGGGTGTCAAAGCTTTTGGCTGTTGAGCGCTACGACTGGCAATAATTTTTTCATTTGCAGTCATATTGTTTGAGGCCATTGTGCGGGACGACAAAGTAGTAGTGGAGTACAGAGTGGAGCACATACTGGTGCACATACTGGTGCACATAGTGGAGCACAACCACCATTTTATGGTAAATGATTGATGATTACCGAAACACTCATTTTTGTGAGCCTTTAATTTATAGCGAAATATTTAGTTTAGTTGCAAACAAACGATTAACTGCTAATCGTTATAATCGTTATAATGGTTACGCTCATAGTCTCGCTTTCATCTCGACATTGAGTCATACATTTCTTTGATGTTTGTCTTCAACTAAAGGCAGAGGAGAGCTTACCTTAGCCTACGTTAGCCAAATTCAGTCTATGTTTAGCTCCGGGCCATTTAAGATTAAATAGTATATAACTAATAATTTTTGTAAAATTTTTTTCATTGTTTTAGACTTTTAATGAATTACTGCAACAAAAATATTTTGACTTTTTCTCAAAATTTTCCAATTTTTCGGCTTAACTTAACTCATACTAATTCATAGTAACTTATTAAATTAATTATTTTTAGGAATGTGCAAGGTCCAAACTTTGATGCACACTCTCTAACACTAATTAAAGTTTTTATTATAAGCATCAGCTCTAAAGTTGTTTTCAAATAATTGCAAATAAGAGGTGATTGTGTTTCACAGCTGTGATGGAATATTACCGGTCCATCACTGGGCCATCACTGATGGCAATCCATTTTCGGTCCCTCAATAGGGTTTCCAAACATTGAAATTTGATAGTCTTTGTTATTAATTGAAAAAAAGTGAATAATTTGTTCTTCAAAACAAAAATGAGTTTTGATTGAAAAATAATCAGATTATGAGTGAAAATGGAATCATATTTTGTGTGCAAATTATGGAATTAGTTGTGAATATGTGTACAAAAGAATATGCAAAACATTAGTAAATAAGATTAGAATTTTGTTGCAATACTTGTAGTCTCAGAGAGAATTGAATGAAACGAAAGTCATTTATTTGAATGATTTAACGCATAGAATGAGTCTTCGAGTAATGAAAAACACCTCAACGCAAATGTGAACACAAATGCATTCCAATGAAACATAAGTTACACTGAGTTTAATGTAATTATTTCTAACTATAATTACTATCAATTAATTAAATGTTTCTCAACTCATTCATCATTAATTTGGATCAAAGAGTGGAGAGAGTGTTAGGAGTGTTAAGAGTGTTAAGTGGATCATAATATTAATGCGAAATAGGAGTTGAGAATAACAGGAGAGCATTGAAACTAATTAAGACCATTTCATTTGACTGCACTTTATTTCCAGTGTTAGCTCTTCTCTGCTCTTATATTCTTATGTTTGAGTGGATGTGCTTTGTTTTGGACGTTATAAGTGTGTGTTGTGGTGGTTGTGCAGATGCCACAATACTTATATATACTTTACCCAATGAGATAAGAAGTTTTTAAAAGTGTGTTTTCCCTGTGCTCTGAACGATAAGCACAACACATATCACAAAACAGATTCGAAGCGAAAAGAAAGAAAGAAAAAGATTGCGATATGAGGCATATGGTAATGGCTTTATGCAAAATTTGCCTCTTCTCGGCAAAACGATAAGAGTGCAAAGTGGAAATGGATGTATTATAGCCAGTACTCTACTCTTACCATTACTGCATTACGACTCATCTTTTGCACAACTATCTGATGGATCGCATTCAGCATTTAAAATACTAAACACTACTTCAATATTTCCCTCTATTGTGCCCTAAACTGCAACTTATATTAATAATGGGATAACCATTTGAGTCGACAATTCATAGAATAAGAGCCTAAAGAATACTCTCCAGAATAGACAACATTCACATCAAAAACACTATTATTTAAGAGAAACAATAAATAACACAAAAATCTCATTCAATGAACTGATGTTTGCTTTTCTGAGAATTTTATTTTAATGTTTTATGACTTTCACTCCGCATAAGATTTCAAATATTTTTATTCAGTTTAACAAACACTGGATTTTCCATAAAATTGATTAATATATAAGTACTTTGAGACCAAATTTTACTCGTTTTCATCCCAAATGAATAATTTAATCATTGACTCTACGATTCTTAAGTTCTCAACGAAACACACAAATCGCTACAAAACTATTTTCTAATTTAACTAAAAATCAATTTTAATGAACTCTTTTGAACCAAAAAAATAGGAATCAAATAAGGAATTAAAATTAACTTAAAATAAACCACAAAATTGAGAAATGGGTTATATTTTGATCGGCACAACTATTTTACTAAAATCAGTAAACCATTTGTTATTTACTTTAGATTTGAGTACTTTTTGTTACCTTAATTTATGTTTTCATTTCAATTATTAATGTTATTAAATATTTAGATTTAAAATCACTTAATTATAAATTTTTAATTTTTTTCTATAGATTTTAATTAATTGAGTTCTAGAAATTGGAGCGAATTTAGTAAAAACAAAAATTTCATTATTTTAATAAATTTATAATTTTAAAAGTAATGGTCCTATAATTGCAATCTTTTTTATTAAATGATTGCAATTCCTTTTTATTTATGTTTAGTCGACTAAAAATTTTATATAATTAGTTGTTCTCTCCTAATGCTATGTAAAGATGTATTACTTGAATGTATTGTTTAAGTTTTTTTTACTCTATTTATAATTGAATTTCATCCAAAACTCACAAATAATCTTTAGTTTCATCTCTAAAATATTTGAAATATTATAAAATTCTTAACTCTGTTGTTATTTTTGCGTTACATCTCTTTTGATTTAATAGTAAATTGTGTTAATACAGACGCTTCTGAAATGTAGTCAAACAGATGTATGAACTCTTCAAATCTTAGGAATAAATAGAAATTAATATTATATTTAAAATTGTTTAAAATAAATGAGTATTTTATTCTTTAAAAAATTAATTATTTAAACTAAAATAATCAGTGAACAGAAAATCGTCAAAAGGAGACCCCATCCTAAGGGAGAGAGGACTCAGAGAATGGATTTGGATGGAAGGACTTAATCCCATTAGCCTTAACGACAAAGATATTGAAAGTTAGGGTCTATTTTTTATTTTGCCTAGCTTAATTTAGTAGATATTTTGGAATCTGTTGAAAAGAATTACTTATATTTATTAAATTAAAAGTTTGAATCTAGCAAATTTAGATTTCAAAGTCTTGTATCAATTTTATCACAATTTTGTTAATTATTTGTCGCTTTATATTATATAATTCATTATTTAAATTAAACAAAAATAAATCATATTTTTTCAAATAAACTCTTTGTGTTTTTCTGCATAAATTGCTTAAAGTAAAGCAAGACGATGATATATTGCAAGAGCACATCCCACCCCTCATTTAAATAATATGTTTCAAATGTGTTTCGAGTTTCAATTTGTAGCCACACTTTCAAATAAATTAGAATTTTGTGAATGAATTGCGAGAATTTAATCATTTATTGTAAGTCTAATGCATTTTATGTCTCAATGAATGTATCATTTTCTTCGTGTAAACCACTTGTTAACAGTTTTTTAATTGGGTTTTAGTTATCTTCTAAATTGAAAACAATCAAGGTCAATAAATATATATTCAAAATAATATACAAATATTTGATTAAGAATTTATTTAAACTTATTTATAATATAATAGAAAATAATGAAAATATAATAAAAAGAAGGGAAAAGTAATGAGGGGTCGAATGGCATTAGGGATGATATGGACTGTAGAATGGGTCATATCCTGCGCATATCAGCTATAAAATGAGTTAAAGCATAAATCGGTTCAAATCTGAAAGAGAATGGAAATCGATTGGAAAGAAATGATAAATAATATAACAATCTATTGATGTTTGAGTCACTCGACTGGAAAGTGATTCTACAAAATCCGAATTTTAAATTTACAATATTTTTGAGTTTCGCTTCACAGCAAATGGCTTTTACTTGTTATGCCTAATGCTCTTTCACTGTTAAGATGTAAATTGTGTGCGTCCTTTGCATTTCAAAAAATATATTCACTCATAATCTTATAATTTATACGAAAAGTAATTCTTCTCTTTTTGTTATAAATGTTACGAAAATGATTGTAGTCTATAGGGATTGACCACAATTTGAGTCACAATTTTTAACATAAATTTGTTACTATTTTACAAATTTATTCATTTAATTATTTCATAAATTATAAATAATTATTTAAACTATTTATTGTCAATAGAATAGTTCAAAGTCTAGACTTTAAGCTCTCATTTATTTTGTTTTGAGTTATTTATTAAGATTTTTGTTCTTTTCTTCAGAAGTTTTGTCAGAGCTCTGCACTGGACTTCACTGCAATAGACCTAATAGTGAACACTTTGTTGAAGATATAAATGATTTTAGAGGCAAAATATGATCTAGACATATTTTAAATATATCATTAAAAATAAAGAATATATTTTAATCATTAAATATTTTATTTAATAATTATATTTTAATCAATTTTTTAACACAAAATTGGAATATATTGTGCTTGTATATATTATCTTAAATTATTGAAATTTTATCGACATTTCTATCATTAAAAATATTTTTCATTCTTTATAAAAAGGGTAATCCAAAAGTTGTATTCATAACTAAAGAAGATATTAGAAGAATGTTTAAAAAAAGTGAATTAAAGCTGGAATTGCTTTGAGCTCTAAAACTGATAAAAAAATAATTAAAAATCGATTGTAAAAAATATACAAAAAATCGATTAATAAGCTTTTGGCCATAAAAATGAAATATTATTTTTAATAAGAAATACTAATTTTCTATGCAATCATTTACAGTCATTTACTTTTGTTTTAATTAATTTTTATTCATTAAATTATATAAAAATGATTTAAATTTAAAGATAAGTCCAAAAGAATTTTATTTAAGAAAACGATTTATTTTTTTAAAAAAATAATAGCAGTAAATATACGGTCGATATATATATTTTGTAATATATATACACTATTTATTTCTTGTAATAACTTTCAATAAGAAAAGTGTTTATAGTTTAGTGTTGAAGAAATAGAAAGAGAGAGAAACGTATAATTAAGGCGGAGATCACAATTAAATAACGTCAAAACTAAATGGATTACTTTCGCTCATATATACTCTCTGTGAACACAAATATTCTCTATTTTGGGGCAAAAATGTATTAAAATATTACTTGAATTGAATTATTCTTTTATGATTCTCTCTCTCTCTCTCTCTCTCTCTCTCTCTCTCTCTGTCTCTCTCTCTCTCTCTCTCCACATATTCACTCACTCACACATTCTTGCAATTTAATGAACTCAAATAATCTGAAATTCTGCTTAACTTTGATTTAAATGAACTCAAATTTCAAAGAAAAGCGACGAAATTCAGTTAATGACCGGAAAATGACTGAAAATTAGATGCTTTCAAATACCAAAGCTTTTAGTCGACTGTTTTTCTTCTTCTTAGAAATTGATATTAATTTGATTATATTAATCACTCGGAGATAATAAACTCTAAATTTACCAAAAGTCTAAATAATGTCATTAAGTGTTGAGAATTTGAACATTTCTTTTGGACAAAACTTTTGAGAAATAGACCAAACATTTAATTTTTAAGTGAATTAAGTTTAGTCTAACTTTTAGAGTACATAAACTTATTCCTCCTTGATAGTTTTGATAGTTTTGATAGTAATCCTGTTTTCTTTTATTTGTAATTCAAATGTAAACATAAATATTTCGATAAAATATTTTTATTTTAAGTAAAGATTCAATAATTGGAAGAATATATGTTTGGGTAAAAGTTTTGATATTACGAGGAATACCAGGGATACCAGGAATAAAACCAATTGTTTTCAGAGAAATCGTTCTTTTTTTGAATTTCATTAAAATGTTTTAAAAACAAAATGATAGGACGGGAACGACAGTGAAATTTAGTTTTATATGAATTATATGATTATTAGATATGAGATTATAATAAATAAATTGGTTGTCAGTCGTGACGACCGTTTGGAGGGAACTATCAGTTAAAGCGTTAGTTATGTTCTAATGTTTGCCAAAACTAAAGAACAAATTGAAGGCGAATCGAAAACGAATGCGAATGAGGCCAGAGTTGGGGCACTGGCACTAGTGATGGCACTGGCAATGGTGAAGGGCAAACATGCCGTCCAAAAGGTAAAAGTATAAAAGTTAGAAACACTTTGAGCCAAACATCACATCTGTGAAGGAAATCGTGCGCTTGAGGTGGAGTTATATTACGAGTTTCGGATTACAATTAATATAATTAATGAAACGATGCATTGCATAGACATCGCACAGGGCGTTGCCTCAGACGATGCCGTTTTCATTTATATCTGTCCTTTGCTTTCCCCCAAACAATTGCTCCCTTTTCTAAAATTATATGTTTTAGTAGAGTTAGATGAGTCGGTCGCACCAATTGAGGTGAACCACACGTCCACCAATCGTGATAAAGGCTCACTATATAGGACCAGAGCATCACCAGAGCATCACCACTATCAGCACCATATTTAATAGATTAATTCCATTATTAAACATTTGAGTGTCAATCAATTCATACATTATTTCTTGAAATTCTAATTTCATTCTCATATCAATTGATTCAATACTTTTTTATTTCTCATAAATAAATTTCAATGAAATAATTGCTTTATTTTTGATTGAATACAAATTCAAAGCAATTAATTAAAAAAGGTTTGCATTCATTCAATGGAAACACTTGATTCTCATCACTTATTTTGATTCGATGCCATTTCTCTAATACTATTGGCTTTTCTATGAATTAGAAACAGTTTGGGCACAGTTTGGGCACCGGAGCCAACATTTTAATTGACAGCTTTAGTTGAAAAAATTTTCCATTTGAAAGGACCACAAATCGAAAAGTGAATCTAATTTCAAGAAATATCTTTCAATTGACTGCAATTCACTTCAGAAGAGAATAAAAATTAAAAGTCAAAGCAATGGTATTAATAACAAGTTATGAATAAATAGATGCAAACAATAGTTTGAAGAAATAGAATCGAGTGAACAGTTGTTGTATTAAATTAGAAATAACAGAGAAATACTAGTTATGGTAGTTGTGGTTAGTTATCGTGAACTGTCAATCAAAGCATTGAAAAGCGATATAAGCGAACATTTGAGTGATTGACTCTTTAACTGAATATCAACACTAAATGAAAGAATTATAGACTGAAGGCTACAATTCGTTTATTTCACGTTCTTTTTCTTCCTTTAGTTCATCAAAACATGAATGACACCAAAGAAATCACAATTCATGGAATGGAAGGCAGGTTTCAAATACAGTCCGTCCATCAAATCCATAGTCGAACTCAACTTTTTTTAATTAAAATTTATTTTTTGTTTCGTTTGAGTTTTCAGTTGTACTGAAGTTCAGTCCACTATTTTTTGCTTAAATAGTACTGAAAACAAAAAATTTAATTTATTTTCTTTGAAAAGTAACTCAAAGGAAATGTCTGAAGACTTTCCATTCTTATCGATACTCATATTTATGTTCTGAAAATCTATTTTTAATTTCATTCGAGTTTTAAAAACAATTTAAGCAAAATTAGTGCCAAATTAATCTAAATTACTTCAAATGAATATTAAATCAAAAATTCTTTAATTTTTCTCAGAATATAACCTTAGAATTAGAGGTTTAAATCAGCAAGGTAACTTATATAAAGTTATTTCTAAAATATAATAGTTTTGATGAAAAGTTAAATGACTTAATTGATAGGATTAGACATTTGACAAGACTTGATATTTCTTCTACAAATTGACATAATTGAAGCAATTACCATGCTAACATTGCCAAGGGATACTTTATGCCAAAAATAATAGTTTTACTCAAATTTAACTCAATTTTATAATTATACTTGCACATTTTAAGATATTTATGTGAAGGAGTTAATTATTGTGAATGAGTGAGTGAGTGAGAGAGTGAGTGAGAGAGAGAGAGAGAGAGAGAGAGAGAGAGAGAGAGAGAGAGAGAGAGAGAGTTTTGTTTAATTTCCCAAAATTGAGACTAAATATGATTA
This sequence comes from Galumna obvia, assembly GCA_034695785.1. Classification (NCBI taxonomy): domain Eukaryota; kingdom Metazoa; phylum Arthropoda; class Arachnida; order Sarcoptiformes; family Galumnidae; genus Galumna; species Galumna obvia. The sequence continues at coordinate 126,658 of JAQFZM010000004.1, forward strand.
TTTGGGAAAAAATAATTTCCGATTAAAGCGATTGTTTGAAATCAATGATGAAAGGAATGATTAGAGGAGTCAGTGAGTGGTCACTGAATGGTGTAGTGATGATAAAATTGGGCCATAAATAAGTATTACATTCCAGTCGTTTATATATTTCAGTTGTGAAATGTCAAGAGTGGTGTCGTTTCAAATGATGTCAATAGAAGACAAGTTTAGGCCTCAGAAATAGATTGGGATGATTGGGTCGACCATTGATATTATGAGAAACGGTCATATGAAAGGCAAAGTATGGCTCATTTATATCAATTTTGTTTTAAGACAAAATATATTGCTTTCATAGATTACAATATAAATTCTCTATTCTTTCATCTGTACTGCAATCGAGTCATAACAGAAGGCATTAACAAAAAGCAATCGAACGCTGGAATGGACTGAGCGCTCAGCTCTGGTTTCCAAAGTTTATGTGCCAAAAGAGGGACAGCGAGTTATGACAATAATCCAGGAAAGTGAGAGCCGAATGAGACCACAACGACCGCATCCACACATAAATCAATTGACTTGTTTTGCGTTAGACTCCAATATTAGTGAAACCAAATGACATCCTAAACATTGAGCGCTCAATATTTTGTTGTCGGCTCACACTTTATTTTCTGATTATTTTCAGTTGATTTAACATTTCCTTCACTAATAATAGTTGGCTTCAAACCAAAACTCGATATAATAATAAACTTCAATATAACTAATATTACACACAATTTATTTGTCATTCGTTTCTCGCAATAGTTTACGGGTTATATAATGTCTTCAAAACTATATAAAACTCACCAAACATTTGATGTCGAAAAATGTTTGAAGAAGAAGTGGATCACTTAATAATTCACTCCCACCACCAATAAAGCAGCCAAACAATAAACACCTGAACTATTGTTAGCAAAATTGTCGTTATTAATAGAGATAATAATGATCTTGCAATTGCCTCCAAACTCTATTCATATTTATTGAGTAAAAGCAAACTTTAAATTATATGAATTATATTTTCATTAAATAAATAAAATGTTTTCGTTTTAAATCAATTGATTCTATTTATTGAATTCATTTATTGAATGTTTTTTCAAGAGATTTGGTTTAAAATATTTAATGGTTTAATGGTTTTCATTTACATTCATTTATATAACGGATGACTTTGTTTTGATGAAAAAAGATTTAAATGATTTTATTGAAAGAATTATTACTTTCGTTATATAATTTTGATGTAAGTCTACGACTGTTGAGAGTCTTTCGTCGTCCACTCGTTTCTAATCAATGGATTTGTTTTTAGAGAATAAGTCTGAGAACTAATTGCAAAACGACTTCAATATAGAGAACATAAAATATTTGATGAATTGTATACAAAAAGGAGATATACTCTGAAATGAAGAGAATGTGTGCGCCGTATATATAAAGCAATTGCATTTGAGATGCAATTCTGAGACCAACTAAACTAAACTCAACTAAACTGAACTTTTAATTAGTTTTATCCAAACAGTTTATTTCTCAGAAGATAAACCTATAATTAAACAAAACTCTTCTTAGTTTATAGCTCTCTGACACACACTATAACACAATATATTTTCATTTTTGCCTCCAATGCAGGTGTGGTATCGTTACAGAACATCACATAACAGCCAATAGATTAACCCTGGAGCTCTCAACCTATGAAACTCTCAGTTCTGAAAATGTATTTTTTACACAAAAACGATTTTTTTGTTTTTATCAGAAATTATAAGTTATGAGAATATGATTGAATGTTTGATTCCCCTCTTATTACGACTTTCGAGTCGTTTGGGTGATCGGCCCAAACACTCCAGTAATTTATTGGCCGTACAGTGACTGTCAAAACTTTCATACTTTCCTAAAATTCAAGATTTACTGAAAGCACACTTAAAATAATTAAGTTTATCTCAGCTTTACTACAAGTTATAAACACTGGAATTTACTCGTTTAACAAATTCTAATACATTTTATATGTTTTCCTCTATTAATCGCATCCAATAATTTTCCAAAACTATAATAAATCCCTTTATTATCAAACACTGAGTTTTCAGAAAAAAATTGTTTCAATAAAAATTCAAATGAATTAATATTAAACAAATGTTTTGTCAGATAAATCCAGACCTTAACAATATATATTCTTAACTCTCAATCAATTATCAAACTCTGTTCTATATATAACAAGGTGGAAAAAATGTAATTCTAGGGGGAGCTAGGGGTATTTTGTTTTAACTCTGACATTTCATAGATTTTAACATTCATAGATATAATGTTAAAAGTCTCTAAAATCCTCGGGGTATTTTGCTTCTATGGAATATTCAAGAAACCCCCTTTTCCCATTCCTGGTTAATAATTAACCTTGCTGTATACTTACTTGAAACAAAAACCTTAAGTAATATTTTTCATACAAAAAGTAGAAAGTGCAAGTAATTCTTTAGAGCTTGCTGAAGTTTATCTAAAATGAACTTTTAGATGATAATAATTAATAAAAAATGAATTTAAAAATAGAAATTGTACTAGATTCTAAATTATATTCATAAAAAATAAAATATAAGGGAATTTAAAAAAAAAGAATCCGCGAAATTATTGCTTAAAATTATAGAAAAATAATGACTAAATATTTGTTATAAACTGTAAGTAGAGATTGTGTTGAGCGCCATATCGTTTGTTTTAATTAAAAAAACGTTAAATTAATGATAAATCAGAAAATATTATTGGATATCGAAAGACGATTAATGATCGACTCGTAACCAATCTATTGATCCAATCTCTGAACCCTTTGAAAACTGATTCCAATGACTTCTCTCTAAACAAATCACATTTCGTTAGTAATAATTTTCTGAACATTGAGTTAATTAACGGTTTAAAGTGATGTCTGGCCTTTTTAAAAGGAGAGTCACTTGAATTTTATTGAATCAATCAATTTTATTATAAATTTTATTATAAAATTTTGAAATAAAATCCAAAATCTAATGAATTATCGCATAGTTTTAGTGTTTTTCTTATCAATTAGTTTATAATTAATCAGTTTTTTAATTCATAAGTTATCTAAAGTCAAGAAAATCAAGTTTTAGTAACAAAAATGAGTTTTTCTCAATAATAATAAACTTAAATAATTTGTTTCTTGTTATTTATCAAATGTTTTACTATCTTTTTTTGACAGTTTTTCAAAGAAATTAAATTTATTTCAATCCAAAGATAACTCGTATTTGTAATACAGACTGTATTCCACTTATTATCTAATTATGACTTTCTTTTGTTTTTAGATCATCTCTTAAACACTAAACATGTGCTCAAAGTTTGCGAACTCATCAGAGAGTTATCAGAAAATCTTTAAATAAATTTTTAAAAGAAGACAAGAAATTAAAGTCTTTGAACTAAAACTAAACTACTTTTTGTTAAAATATGACTTCAAAAAATAAATAAAAGTGATTTTAATGGCATTTAAATTTTTTAGCCAAGATACTTTATTCTTAAAAAAATGAAGTAATATTTATTATGATTTGAAGTCAGATATATCTATATATTAATAATTAGTTTTAGTGCTGACGGAAAACACTATTAAATACTGAAAATTTTAGAGATTTGACTAATGCTTCTGATCTGAACTGAATTCTTTTAAAATAATTTTTTGAAAGACTCATTGAAGAAATTCATATTATCCTTAATATACTAAAACTCACCTTTTATTTAATTTAGTCAACAAAATATTAATATTCCATAATTAAAGCTAAGAATTTAACAAAAAAATTTATTTAAAGACAAAACTTTTATCTCTCATTAAAATCATAACCAAATCATTCTTGGAAAAATTGACACCATCTTAAATTCTATTTAAACTCAAATCTTTTGCCCTTGGTATAATTTTATTATAAAGTTTTGAATTATACAGGGTTTTCCATACTGTTTTCCGGTTATTGTCTTTTCGCTTATTTCTATTGTCTTTCCTAACGCGCAAATGTCTTTCCGGTTATTTCAATTGATTTTATTATTTTGACTTTTGGTACCCATTTAAAACGATAGCGGACAAACGATAAATAATTAATGCTTATATACTGCTTATAAAATATTCTTCTCATCAAGATAAACTAATAATTCATTGGACACTTTTATGTCCGACCACTTTTTCGGGTAGTTTCGGGTGTT